>CM077155.1:29576331-29841910 GCA_039583875.1 Platanthera guangdongensis | reverse complement strand
AGAAAAGCTAAAACACGGCTGACACGCCCTGTGACACGCCCGTGTCACAGGCCGTGTCCCTCTAAGCGGCAGACAACCGACTCAATCCAGCCAGTACACGGTCGTGTGACACGCCGTGTCTCGTGCCGTGTACCAGACACGCCCTCAGACACGCCCGTGTCTGAGGCCGTGTGCCTCAACGAAAAATAATCCAAAAACAACCGAGACTTCACACGGCCTGGCACACGGCCTGGCACATGCCCGTGTTCCTGGCCGTGTGCACCAGGACACGCCGTGTCCCGCAAACATGCCCGGCTCAAGATGCCGAGCTGAGTTCGATGACCACTGACACGCCCTGTGACACCCGTGTCACAGGCCGTGTCTTCACTGGAAACGCGATACTCGGCGATCGTCGAGTAACTGTCGTCGAGCACACGACACGACATTCGACACGGCCGTGTCCTGGGCCGTGTGCCCCTCTCGACGAGTCGAGCGAAAATCATCGACACCAAGGCCGATCGTCGACACAACCTCGACACGCCCTGCGACACTCCTGTGTCGCAGGCCGTGCCGGCTGACACGCCCTGGGCACCCGGTGTCCCAGGCGTGTCACCCTAAAATTCCTGTTTTCAGAAAATTGGCCTGTACAATCCTCCCCTCCTTCAAATAATTTCGCTCGAAATTTGACTCCAAGCAGCCAATCAGTCACGACATCACAAAAGCGTACACCCCAAGCCTCCGCACACACTAACAAATAGACAGCACAACAAACATCCCTAACTTCCACGTGTGCACATTCAGCCACATCAGACCTCAAAACAAAACAACATAATTGATTCTCATCACAATCACAAGTGCACCAAGCTTTTCTTAATATGCACACCAGCTAGTATTCATCACACCTGATAGATACACATAGTTTTCATACACAACATTCATAAGATCGACATGATGCACATCACAGTTCACTTCCGCTCAGCCTCCCGATTTTGAAATTCGCGATTGAGAGACAAATTAAACACTCAAGGCTGAATCTCACCAACTGAGCTTTGCGGCTCTTGCACTTCCATAGCATGAAAGCGAGGTTGCGTCCGGGGTGCAGATGACTCAGCCACTGCTTTCCCTTTTTCTTCATATGACGCACCTGTCTTTTTCTCACTCCCTGGAGGGGCATTCCAACAAAATTTTGCTATGTGTCCTTACTGCTCACATTGATAGCATATACGTGTATCCACACGTCTTGGCCCATACGTCGCCCCCGAAGAAACAATCGACAGAGCTGATTCCACCGGCCTAAATCTTTTCTTCTCTTGTCGTCGAAAATCCGATTGATCCAATTGCGGCACATTAAACTCTGACTTTTCCGTTGCCCGTCTCTTATTCGCTTGTACTCGCTTCATATTCTTCTCTAAGGCACGGGCTGTATCGACCAATGCTTGGAAGCCTTGGCTCACTGAACTCGGAAGTGCCAATCTCAATTCATCCCGCAATCCTCCATAAAACCGATTTGTCTTTTGCGCTTCCTCCGCAAAGGTAGATCCGGCATATCTCCCCAATCTTGTAAACTCATGGAGGTAGGTATCAATCTCTCGCTCACCCTGCACCAAACGGAGAAACTCATTTTCCATCGCAATCCTCTGCGACACTGGCACATACTTGGCTAAAAATATATGGGAGAATTCCTCCATTGAAATCTCCGTTAAACCTCGACCTGCCAAGTGGTGCACTTCAATTTCCTCCCACCACAATCTCGCATCGCCTTCTAACAGAAAAGTGGCCAACGTCACTTTCTGCTCCTCTCCCGTCCTGATTGCAGTTAAGATCCTTTTTACTCTTGCCAACCAATCTTCTGCCGGAGTTGGTGAAAGCGCTCCACCAAACGTCGGTGGATGAAAATGCATAAAACGTGACAATGAGTCGTCATTTGCTTGCGCTTCCATCCCCACTGCAGCATGCTCTTTCCTTCCACCAGGTCTTGCCTGTCCAGTTGGCTGTGCTTGTAACACTGCAAGCACTGTCTCCGTGACCACCCGTATGGCCTCTGCCGAGGGAGGCATAGGCGCTTCCATGGGTGCTGCACTCTCATCCGACCGCTGGGGCTCAGACTGCCCAGCTCCATCCCTCGCCACCTATCAATGTGCAGAACACCATTAATACTTCCAATCATAATGGGACTGCTACATTGACTACACCCTCACGCACATCATGTTCATGACATACATTCCTAGTGGACATTCATGAGTTCAATTATGTTCTCTCCTCCTAAACAATCTAAACCTGGCTCTGATACCACTTTGTAACGCCCCCACCCGTCACATGACATATAACGATGGGTCCGGCCGGGGCCCCAGGCTATATAGCACAGACAAGCGAAGGAATTACGTGTGGAAATCAAAATCTATGCGTATCCTTAACTCATTCCATTCTAGCGCAGCATTTTTACTTGTTAGCATGAACTCAAACCAGAATGTCCACCATTATATAAATACCACATTTACATAGATAACAACACCAGGAATGTATACCACTCACACACCCTGGCCTTATGGCCTTACAGGTTCCTCTTTACACAACAACAATTTCGTACATCGGCACGCAGGCCGGCTACACATGAAATCCAAACACCGCTCTTCACATGGCCTTCAAGGGCCTTTATCAGCAAGCTAGCTACTCCACTTATTCCATTCAAGCCGCAACACCTGCAATTCCACATCTAAGCCAACACGGAAAACAAAGTAACGGTCAGCATTTGGCTGACCCATTACCCCCTACCCTTTGTAGGGGTTCCTCCCCTGTATACAGTGCTGTCATCTATCATCAAGTATCATCAAGCATCATATGTATATCATTTGCCTTATTCCGCTAGCAAACACATTCCATCACAAACGCTGGAATCCACCAGACGCTCCGTGCACTCAAGGCACCTTCTTGGTGTACCGGAATCCACCAGTCGTACACCGCCGATCCGAGGTGTTAACTTGTTGGTTGACCGGACCTAGTCCACCAGTCTCGCAAGCTGGCGACATCCCGCCCAAACCACTCAGAGGTCCAACCTCACAGCATCCAATAAGCAACCAGAGTAGGTCGACCCACACCATGTGGTGTAGCACGCCGGGTTTATCCAAGCTCCCCAGGCAATGTCTACCCATCGACCCCCCTCCTAATCCGATCGACCCACACTATGTGGTGCAGCAAGCCGGGTTAACTCGACCTCCCCAGGCGTTGCCACCCATCGATCCCTTCCTAACTAGATCAACCCACCCTAGTGGTGTAACAGGCCGGGTTTATCACGAGCTCCCCATGCGTGCTACCAAATGATCATAACATAAGCAGGAGCTTTGCCAAAGCCTCCTCATCATCACATCCATACATTCATCATAATAGAAATCCATTTACATATCATCAAAACCACGGAGTCTTCTCCGGTTTACCCATGAACATCACCAATCCAGACTACCGGTCCAGATGGGTTTCACACAGCATGTCTATGCCGTACTCCATATTTCCGGCTCTAAATGCAGACTCAACAAATGAATCTCTTCCGCAAATCCACCTCTTGGTGGAGGATTCCAAACACATGTATAAAGAAAGGACTTCGATGTCCAAGAAGGAGATCGTTACCCTTGAAGATCGCTTCGGTGCCATGAAGTAGCCGGATGGAAATCACCGCCTCAGCTATGCCTTCACGAATCTGCTCTCCGATCTTCGCTCCGCACTCCGCAGCTCCTACAGAAGCTGGTAGACCCCTCCCTTCTCTCTCCCTTAGGCCTTTCTCCTCTCTCTCTTAGAATAAGGATGAAGAAGAAGAAGAAGAGAAAAGAGGGTTTAAATCCCCTTTTTCTCGGCCTTCACAACACCTGGACAGAGCCCAACCATTGGATCCAGGAACAGGGAAACAAACGGCTCAGATTTGGCCAGAAAAGCTAAAACACGGCCTGACACGCCCTGTGACACGCCCGTGTCACAGGCCGTGTCCCTCTAAGAGGCAGACAACCGACTCAATCTAGCCAGTACACGATCGTGTGACACGCCCGTGTCTCGTGTCGTGTACCCGACACGCCCTCAGACACGCCCGTGTCTGAGGCCGTGTGCTTCAACGAAAATAATCCCAAAACAACCCGAGACTTCACACGGCCTGGCACACGGCCTGGCACACGCCCGTGTTCCTGGCCGTGTGCACCAGGACACACCCGTGTCCCGCAAACACGCCCCGGCTCAAGACGCCGAGCTGAGTTCAATGACCAATGACACGCCCTGTGACACGCCCGTGTCACAGGTCGTGTCTTCACTGGAAACGCGATACTCGGCGATCGTCGAGTAACAGTCGTCGAGCACACGACACGGCATTCGACACGGCCGTGTCCTGGGCCGTGTGCCCCCTCTCGACGATGTCGAGCGAAAATCGTCGACACCAAGGCCGATCGTCGACACAACCTCGACACGCCCTGCGACACGCCCGTGTCGCAAGACGTGTCGGCTGACACGCCCTGGGACACGCCCGTGTCCCAGGCCGTGTTACCCTAAAATTTCCTGTTTTCAGAAAATTGGCCTGTTACATGTTTTCCTCACCTTCATCATCCATGAGATCATTTTCATCAGCATCATCTTCCAACTCTTCGTCAGCAGTCTCCTCTACCGCATTGGCTTCGGCTCCTTGATCGTTCAGGTTCAGAGCCTCCTCATTCTCCAGCACAGTTTCACTTGCTTCTTGTATATCTGCCACTGCATCTCTGGCTATCTGGGAGATGTCAGATACGATATGAGCATTAGTGGGTAGAGGCCCACTCAATTCCTGCAGTCAAAGCATCAGGAATTTCACTGGGGATAACTAAGGAATCAGCCACAGTGCCGTCCTCGGCTGGAGATGCTTCTTGTTGTTCTGCCACGGCAGCCTGCCCAATACGCCTCTCCCATCTGTCAAAAACACTCGAGTCCATTTTCTTTAAGTAATGTAGAGGAACACCTTTACTCATGTCATACTTATCTCCATTCAACTGATTGAGATACAGACTGATGATTCGGCCAAAGCTAGGAGATCTCAGGGTGTCCTTTATCTTCTCAAACAGCAATGCCCCCCAGTTGAATCTTTTCCTGCAGACAATTGCCACCAGGATCTTGAACATGTCCGCAGAGATTTGGTCATGAGAGCCCGGCTTGCGTATGAGTACCTTCCCAATGATGTCTGACAGAAGTTTCCCTTCTTCATTCATATCCTTTCGCTTTATCGACCGAGTTCCTCGAGCGAGACCACAGAATAATAGAGTCCTGGTTTTGTCATATTCCTCAAGATAATCCTCGTGCTCCGAGCTAGTGAGCTGCAAGTAGTGGGTCAGCTTGCTGGCAGACATCTTGATCTTTGCCCCAGCAACCTTACTTTTGATAAGAGAGTCGTCATTCCGGAGTTTGCAGTTGCAAAGAACTCCAGCACTTCCTTGTCCAGGATTTTACAGGGATGCTCTAGTACGAATGAGAGTCCAGCCTCCTCTAGCATAAGGATGATGTTCCTGAATTCATCTGAGGCATGAGAGAACCCTGTGCGAACCAGCTCACATCCAGTGACCAGCCCAGCGGTTGTCCTTGGAGCCATAGCAAATCTAGGGAGAGAAGCCGTACTCTACGCTTAATCAAAATCAAAGGGAAGCGACACTAGTAATAAAGTCCAAGCAAGGGTGAGGATGTGGTTACCCAAAAGCGTAGACGGGAGTTAGTTGGTTGAAGATAATGGACACCCGATGAGTGCACGCGGAGAAATTCGTGGAAGGAAGAATCGGCGAGATCGGGAGACGGGATATCGACGGAAGCGAAATCTTGCGGGATGAAACGGCGAGAAACCTTCGGTGAGCTTCCTGCGAGAGATCTTCGGTGAGCGTCCTGCGGGATGTCGACGAAAGGGGAAGAATCGGCGGAAGACCTTCAGTGAGAAGCTTGCGGGAAACCTTCGGTGAATCGGCGAGAATCTTGCGGGATTCGGCGAGTTTCCTGCGGAGAAGGTCCTTCGGCGGGATTCCTACGGAATGTGAAGGGCCGGCGGGAATTCTAAATATATAAAGGGTCGCCGAGCTCTGTAGCGCGGGCTGTAACTCAAGTGGGGGCATAAGGTTTGGAATCTTCGTGTGGCTGTTGGGTTTGGGTTAAGCGGGTTTCGAGTTTGTCTAAGTCTATTTGAAAATCTTCTAAATATATAAATACTCCGTAAAGCCAAGCTATTAGGGTTTGAACCGGCTTTTCCATACATTTATTGATGGCAATCTTCGCTAGTTTTCAGTGAACTAATTTACGCTTGTAGATGTTAGATCTCGAGTCTACCAGTGGAATTTCCGATAAGTCTTCATTGTTGTATCTATTGTTTATGTTTACCGTGTTAACATATCCTTAGATGTACACACATATAAGTGTAAGTATAAGTATATATATATATATATATATATGTAAATGTGGATACAATATGACTCACGTCCTGGAACTGATCAAAAAGTACCTGGGATTATGAGAGTTATCATTTAGTCCCTCAGGTAAAACATATTAGGAGCTCAATGTGAGTATACCCATGTAGATATCACATCTGGTATTCCAGACGCTTGTTCCAATTTAGTCTTGAGCCATCTACTGTCTAGTTCCCCTCATATTTACGGGAACCTAGACTACCCTGCAAGAAAGAGTTACTTTACCTTAGGAACCCAATACATATTGGGTCCTAGGTTCCTGTTAGCATAAGCACTCGACTGCCTTCCTTCAGAAAACCTGTCAGGAAGACTACCTCTGCCCAGAAAATGAGGATAGGCCCTTGCCCTTGACACAGAGGGGTTGTGCCAACAGTCTATGGCAATGTGTCCCACTTTGCCACAGCACCAACACGGGTGAATGTTGTATTGCCATTTCTGACCTGATCTAGTGACTGAGGTAGTCACGGTCCTAGGTCTAAACGGGATAGGGCATGATCTCCTCATAAAATTTCCTCTTCCACCGTGATACGTGGAAGAGTGGAAGGAATGCATGTTGCGAGCGTCATGAGGCCGGGGAGGTGGTGCCTTCCTTTCAGGCATCCCCTTTCCTGAGGCCCCATGAAAACTTACACCATGACTTCTAACCTCCCTGTCCTGTGTCCTCGGGTGGTGAGAAGTGTTCTGTGAGCTGGTACATGCAGATTCACACCGAGTTGAGGCAGTGGCAGTGAATACAAAAGGCTCAGAAAGAGCCTTAGGTATTCTCTCATGGGTGGCCACGACGGCCCTTGCACTATGGGTGTCTCCACATGAGGACAGATCACCCTTGAAGTGACCACGATTATTTCTGTGATCATACCTGAAGGCATGATGAGTTGCCTTCCTGCTTGGAGTGGGGGGTCGGAATACCGTTTCCCCATTTCTCCACAAATTGATAATTCGGGAGATCCACCCATTTTCTTGCTTTCTCTTTATAGCATCAACCTTGGAAAAGTTTGATACTATTCTTTTCTCAGTCTCTAGACTACTCTCTAGATCAGAGATTTTAGAGTCCTTGACCTTGTTGGACGCCAATTGGAGAACCAACAAGATCTTCAGCCGTGCAATCTCCTGAGCTTGTTCTTCAACAAGCAGTTGCCTTTCTGAAGGGCTCTCTGCAAGGAATCAGAATTTTCTGAAGGGACACAGTTCCTGTCTTCAGAAACTTCAAGAGAGACGGGGCAGGATGAAAACGTTACCTGCTCTTCAGTGTTATTGTCATTAGAGCCAATGACCGTTGTGTCATCCTCATCAGAACTGCTTTCCTCACTGGCTTCCTCAGTCTCTGACACGGACACTAGAGCTCTGATGCTGTCCGATAGATCCTTGTCTTCATCTTCAGAGGCGAGGACCCCCACATAGGCTTCATCCTCTGGTTGACAGCAGATTCCAGCTTTCTCTGACCCCCCCCCCCCCATCAGCTCTGAGATCATCACCCACATAGATTTAGCCGACCCACATTTTTTCAATCTAGAGCGAGAAGCTCTAGACCAGATATCCATGATAATTTGACGAATCCTCTTGTCCAAATTAAATAATGAAAGTTCCGTCTCCGACATCTCAGCAATGCACTTGGGCACTTGGATCTTTCCAGAGTCAGAGGTCTTCATAGGAATAAAAGGACCCTCTTCCAGGATGAAAGATGCTCGAGGATCGATAGCATCCAAGTAATACGACACTCTCATCCTCCACACGGGATAAAACTCCTTTGTGCATGTGGGGAGTCTTAGAGGCGATATCTCATGATCCAGCTCCATGCTTCTGACACTGGTGGCAGGATTCTACTCAAGGTGTAAACCTTTTTGTTGAGCAACCTTCCTCTGATACCACTTGAAAGTCCACATAGTGTCAACTATCTTCACCTATGGGGAGGGAATAGGTGACGTGCAGCGTTTTTGCGGAATTTAAAATTGTACCTGCACAATAAAAACAAACAGCACAACACACAAAATACACAAGCTATTTATAGTGGTTCCCCGATTTGGGTACATCCACTTTCCCCCTTCGACCTATCTCCCAATAAGGGACGGCTCGGTCTCTTCACCAACAGGATTGAATTCCAATCCTTGCACTATCGGAAGGAACCCTTTCACACGTAGGAGTCAACACTCCCACAACACGGGTTGCACCCAACCCTTACAACTCGGAACAAACGTTCCTTTACAATAAACGTAAAACTAGAATGTACAAGAGGTACAAACTACGTTTGGAGACTAAGGTGTCCCTCTTCATTGACGACGTGTTCTTGAAGTCCACAAGGAGTCCACAACCCTAGATCTCTCTTGGAGAGGATCTCCCCGGAACCGGCGGCGGCAAGATGGGCGGTGGCTAGGTTCACGGGATCGGCGGCGACAATGATGTGCGGCTGCTGTACTTTGGAGATCCAAACTTCGTAGCGAAGCTAGCTAGGTCTACCAACGGTCACACTAGGATCAGTCGTCTCGATCGATTCGGACGGGGAAGGTTTTCCCGATCAACAAATCAAGAGACAAGAGATCTCCGGTTAGACACGTGAGACGCTAAGCTTGGCTAAGCTTCTATCGACCGGAGATCTGAAAGAAACCACGATCCAGACCGGCGATTAACTCTCTCAAGCGTCGACGGCGGCGGCGGCGGAAATCGCGATTCTAGGTCACGTCGCGGCTGCCCTTTTTTAAATCTTCTTCGTTGCTCTACTGTTCAAAAATACGCGTGTATTTATACACAAGTATACTCCTAAATGACCGTTGTGGGTCCCACCTGAAGGAAACCCTAGTTCCGGTTCAACACAGTGCCAGCGGCAGAATCCAGTCCAGCCGTTTCCAGAAAAATTGCCAAGTCAAAATCGGCGAGAATCGAAGGTGATTCTCGACGAATCGGCGAGAATCAGTTAGTGATTCTCGACGACTCGTCGAGAATCACTAGTGATTCTCGCCGAATCACTTGATGATTCTCGCCGAATCACTTGTTGATTCTCGACGAATATTACTTGGCCATGATTTGCTCAACGATGGGTTCGGCGAGAATCACTAGTGATTCTCGCCGAATCTTAATTGGCACCGCTTTGAGGTAGCCGGATAGAGTCGGCGAGAATCACTAATATTCTCGACGATTCGGCGAGAATCACTAGTGATTCTCGCCGAATCGGCGAGAATCACTTGGTGATTCTCACCGAATTATACTTAGACGATTTTTCGTCTTTCCACCCAAGAGCTGCTCCTTGACCCATCCTTGCTCCTTGTCTGCTCTTGTATAGTTACAGCCCTGTACTTGAAAGTAAGTGCACTCCAATAGAGAGAGTACACGTAGGCCAACACACTGATCTGCTCAATGAGGGATTACATCGTGCAGACCCGTGTATATTGACCTACTGTACCCTGACATTGGTGTGCACTTAGCGTGGAATAACTGCAAGCACAACTTAAGAGGTTTCATCAAATACATTGTGAATTCATCTTAGCTTGACAGGTGGCTTCCTCAAATCCAGGTAATTATGGATACAATACCCAACAGAACTAGAGCAGCAGGGGGAGTAGGAATAGTCTGGTCCACAGCAGGGTCCTGGGTTCTAGTCTGCTGCCCAACGACGACATCCAACAACGATTGTATCTGAGACTGCACGTCCACCATCTGCCTTAACAGTGCCTCATTACTTTGCCGCAGTGCTTCGATCACCGCTTCGCTCTGGGCACCAGAAGACTCACCCTTTGACTAGGGAGTTGACCTCATCGCAATGCGTTTAGGTGGAATTCTATAGAATAAATGGATATTTATTCAAACCTTGCCTAAGACATCACAAACTGGGATGATATTGCCTTAGCAAACTGTTTCAGGTTCATATTTTACCGATACGAACAAACAACTTATCAAGGACCTAGCTTACGACACTAAAGCTAAAAACTCGAATACCCTCACTTAGATCAGATCAGGAACGAACGGACACTTGCTCTTGCTGTTACCTTGCTCTGGGAAATCATAAAATGATGTTATGATTCTAACTTGTGCCTATAATATGAATGCATGAATGTTTAATTTTCATCTCAAATTATGGTTGTACATATGTCATCGTGCAGATCTTTAACTTGGCACGTGTGCTTATGCAATGGTATGTTATGTATGCAGTGCGATGCATTCTAAAAAAGCCTTAGTGCATGTTATGAGCGGCATACACATACAATGTTATGCATCCCATACTACATAATATTGTATGTAACGAAGAAAAGTAAACGTGCTAATGGGCATCTATGTGATGATGGTTATGCATCCCATACTATATAACCGTCACATGTTTCCACCTATGATGGATCCATATACAAACACATATTATGCATCCCATACTACATAATATGCCCCGTATACTTCTTATCATGTCATGAGTATAGTGTTCGTGCTTCCATCAAGATCTACTAATGACATATCGGTGTGTTTATGCAATGAAATGATACGATTAGAGTTTTGCTTAAGGGAAAGTTGTTCGACTAGCTTGCCAAACCAACCAACCCTATTGCAAAACCTCCCACTGACACCAACTGACACAACCCACATTTTCTCCATATTCAGAAATATGTCAGAGTAGAGAAAATACACGCCGTGATGTCACGCCGTGCAGGGGACAACTCCAGACTCTCAGGCAACCCATCCTCACATTTACTTCATGTAGAAGATTTGTGAAATTAAGTTAAAAACAATACATATGAGTTATTAGAGTCAATGACTGTGTCCCTCGGTCGGGAGGACCACTAGTCCATAGGTGAGAAAATATATATGTTTTACGCGGCGGAAAAATACTGAGTTGGTTCATTTATTAACCTATACCAGAGTGAAAGTCTAGTATCTTAAAATGATGATATGATTTATATATTTAATATATATAGAGAGGACTCTTAAAGCGCTTAAAAATTGTAGATTTGGCAGTTAAAAGTCATGTCATGTCAATGCGCCAGAATGCAGTTTTGGTACTATTTTAAAATAACTAAATGCATCCTAACATAAATACTTCCCAGAGAGCAAGTACAAACAGGTAAAAAGTAACAGCAGTAAAAGCAACAAGTGATCTATCACAGAAGAGTCAAAAATTATGGGCATCAACAACTGACACGAACCCATAGTAAAATCTGACAAGTCTAAACAAAGTCAACTACCTCAAGCTCAGAGGTGGAAGCAAATGGTCACAGCAACCAGCAGCACCGGAAGCACAACGCGGTCAGCTAAACCTACTACAGCTCTGATCCTGAGGCATTCAAAATAAGAACACCTCAGAAGCAAGATACAAATGGTGTAATGAGTAAAGGCAAACTACACAAACCTCAAAGTGAAGGAAATTATAAAGCGACTACAACAAAAGGGTCAGCAGCAGAGTAAAAGTAAGCAACAATAAAACTAGCCGAGCACGAATGGCTAATCACAACATCAGGATAAAACAAAGCACCAACAACAGAAGTTCAAACATTAATCTTTCATTATTATTCAAGTTATTCAACAATAAAAACGAGACTGATCAGTTCAACAATAAAGAGTACTGTGCCGGTAAAAAAAAGTCCACAACACGCACAAACCCAGCCAACAAGCACCATGCCGAGGGAGAAACCCCAATGCACACAGACCAAGCTAAGGTAATATGCCGGGGATGAAAGTCCACAACGCGCACAGACTCAAGCATACGACACTATGCCGCGGGAGAAACCCCAACTCGCACAGTCCATCTGTGTTTCTTTAGTTACAAAATTATACAAGCAGAGTTCCTTTTTTATTCATCACAGACTCAAGGCTAACCAACAAAGTGGACTGCAAAAGAGCATGTCAAGGTCGAGCAGGTGAAGTTTAATCAAAAATAACAGAACGCACAAGGTGTCACAACGATAAAGATGACTCGATGGTTACAACGGCACGACAACCGATTCGCTTACCAATTCTATGGACTAAAATTTTGGGGTTATGGTTTTAGGGACAAGTCACAATCCATGGGAAAGAGGAAGAGAATTATAATTTTAGTACAAGTTTTTAAATAATTGAAACATCATAACCTCAAATAATTGTAGCAAAAATTTAGAATATAGGAGCAAGAGGGAGAGCAAGAACACCACTTGTCTTTTTTTTACCGGAAAAATTCTCCGAATCACCCCACGTCGTAGATCGGGGCAAAAGAAGACGTTAGGAGTCGAAATCTGAACGAAAACGGCCGAAATAAAGGTTAGGGCCGAAAAACCCTAACGACGAAACTCAAGGGATGGGAAAAGAAATTACCACGATAGCATAGCTCTCGACGAGAGTTTTCCAGATCTACGATTGGTTGAAAATTTCGAGTATAGGAGCTCCGGCGGCGGCCACCGGAAGATTCCCGACTTAGAGCTCTGTCGTCACGTCGCTCTGGTTCGGTCAAGAGAAGAAAAAGATGTCTTCTGTTTGTTTTTTAACTATCATAAGATAAGATTATATATATATATATATAT
The DNA here is from genome assembly GCA_039583875.1 of Platanthera guangdongensis. Lineage (NCBI taxonomy): Eukaryota > Viridiplantae > Streptophyta > Magnoliopsida > Asparagales > Orchidaceae > Platanthera > Platanthera guangdongensis. The sequence continues at coordinate 29,829,021 of CM077155.1, read as the reverse complement.
ATATATATATATATATATATAAACGTATATATATATTTATAAAATTTCTTGTCTTAGAACGGACGATCTATGAGCGAGTACGCGGAAGACGAAATAGAATTTTAGGATTACCTCAAATCGAAAAGTGTCCAACATGAAAGTTATAGATTTCGTCGAGAAGAACAAATTTCATGTTAACCATTTTTGGATACGATATCGTTTTGACTTTCCAAACGACACTCAAACGTAAACTGCAATGGGCTACTCGGGTAAGCAGCAACAGTCACTCGAGTATATAAAAAAAGTACTCGAGTATAAAAAAAAATCTACTCGAGTATATATAAAAAAATATACTCGAGAGGAACCTGACTACTCGAGAGCATGTGAAGATTACTCGTGTATATAGAATCTGCCACTCGAGTATATAGAATCTGTCACTCGAGTATATAGAATCTGTCACTCGAGTATATAGAATCTGCCACTCTAGTATATAGAAATGAATAACAATTCCTTTGCATAAATAACAATTATCTTGCAAAAATATCCTTTTGATAAAATTATACATATGAATAGTACTTTTCATTTTGGAACAGTACTTTTATAATAAAATATTCATATTTATATATTTTTGAACAAGGGAACTACAAGATCAAAACGGATGTCCAAACGCATGGCGAATTAAATGAAATTCGCAGCGTAGGCGAACACTGACGCTATGAACACAACGGCGAAGACGGAACCAAAATCTGATGAGCCATATTTAAGATATAAATCCACAATTTTTTTCGGCGAACATAAAATTTACAAAACTTTGGAAATTCGCCGATGCTCGAATATCGCTCGGATCGCAACGAAACTTGATGAGCAGGTCAGGAATTAATTATTTTAATTTTCCAATGTGAAATTTTTCATTTTCAGCAAGGATTCACGAATTTGGCTTACTAGATCGAACAGACGCGAAAACGCATTAACAGCGATGCGCCGTCATCTCCACGTTAACGTAACGACCCTTACGTCTATATGACGTCAGTAAGAGAATTAAATAATTGCCGGAAAAATCGGGGGCGTTACAGTCTTGGAGCTAACCCCCAAGGATCCCTGCTGCAATCTACCGCGTAGAAACCCGAAAACCCAAAGCACGGAGTCTTCTCCGCAAATCATAACAAATGCAACATCACCGATCCAGACGAACATGTCCGGGTAGGCTTCACACACAATGCATATGCCCGTACTTTGATTCCGGACTCTATATGCAACACAAGGAGGAATATTCCCGTCAACCCCAAGGAACACCGCACACTCACCGCACACTCGTGGGAGCGGGATTCCCTATGTAAAAAGGAAGAGCTTCACATGCTAAAGTAGAGAATCGTTACCCTTGTAGTCCGCTTTTGCGCCATGGAAAAACTACACGGATGGAAATCTTCGCAACGAACTTTCCTCCACGGATTCGCTCTCAGATCTCAAAACGGTGCTCTGATGCTCCGTCAGTGGCCGAAAAACTCCTCCTTCCTCCTCTTCCCAACTCCTTGACTGAGGGAGACTAAGGGAGAAAATGTGCAATTGATCCTCTATTTCCGACCTTAACAGAGCAGGGTTTCCCCAGGGACGTCGGATTTTCAATAAAGAAGTCGAACGACTCAGATCTACTCAAAAATCAACAGACCTGGGCCGAACACGGCTTGGCACACGGCCGTGTCCCAGGCCGTGTTCCTCGATCCAGGCATGATTGTCGAACACAGAGACTCACACGGGCTCAGACACGCCTGTGTCCCACTCGACACGCCCGTGTTGGGTTCCTCGACATGCCCTTGTCTGGGGGCGTGTCACATATAACCGCCACGATAACCGACACGACCCAATGGAACACGGGTACGGACACGGGTAGGCACACGCTCGTGTCAAATGACACGCTTGTGCCATTAAGTCGTGTTCCTTATCGTGTCCTTCTCGGGATAAAATCGGCCAGAACACCATGCTAGACACGGCCTTGGACACGCCCGTGTCCTAGGCCGTGTACCCCTATACAGGCACCAAAATCGGGGAACACATGATCTACACTCGGAAAAGAAAACTTCCTACAAATAACTCGGGGAACAAAACTCCTACACTCGGAGAAGAATCTACTACAAGAGTAAAATAAATTTAAAGAAATACAAACAGTAATTTCTCAGATCTGAAAACTTCAGCCTTTCTTCTTCCTTGAAATTGAGGCTCTGATAGAATTATTTTAAAGACGACTCAGCTAGATCTATGGATTTGAAGATTGTAGACTCGGCAAGATCAAGGAGAGAATCTTTCGATTGTAGAACATTTTTTATCTTTGAATTTTTTGCTCTGAATCTCTGAATCGAAAATGTATCAGCAAGAATTGCGATGAATAGTGGCGGCTGCTCTCGATTTAGAATGTACATTTCTGATTCAGAATTCTTAGAATTTCTTCTTATGGCTTCTTTTAGGATTGGTCGATTATGATAAGACCTTTTATAGGACTTGCTTAACGGTCATAATGATAATTAATGATAGCCACGTGGACCAATCACGTGCTAATTACATTTGAAAATCCGTCTGACTGGACTTAAGAAAATTTTCAAAAATAGTATGACAGTTCTCAAGAAGAAGGATTGTACTCGAGAAAAATGAATTCTATTCTCGAGAACAATAATGAAGGTCTCGAGAAAAATAACTTTTGTTCTCGAGAACAATGATGAAGGTCTCGAGAAAAATAACTTAGAAAAATATGGAGGTGGAAATAAGCAATCTCGACAATAATAGTACTCGAGAAAAAAGAACTTTAGATCTTGAGAAGTATCAATATGGTGCTCGAGAACAAATAAGTGTTCTCGAGAACAGATGTTTGGCTCTCAAGAAAAATGATCTAGGTATCAAGAAAATAACTTCTTCATCTCGAGAATAAAGCATAGTCTTCTCAATAATAAACTTAGTCTTCTCAAGAAAAAGACTTAGAAAAATTCTTTCAGGAAAAGAAGCAATTCGAGAATAAGTGTCATGAAGTACTCGAGTAAATAAGCCCTTCTCGAGAACAACATTAAGCTTTCTCGAGAACTGTTTCTGCAACTCGAAATCAAGACAAATCTTAGTCAAGAAAAAAGCTTTAGTTCTTCTCAAGTACAAAAGATAGTACTCGATAAAAACACTCAGAGAATTTTTCTGAAAATCTGAAAACATGATTTCTTCAATATAATCAACATCCAACGTTTCTCTCATGCCCTTAGTGCTTGAAAAGGAAGTGTGTACCAATAGAGAGCCTATACATGATTCAATACCATGGATCACACAATGAGAGATTATATTGTATGGTCCTGTGTTTGATGACTCATTGTAGACTAACATTGGTCTACACTTGGCAATTGTATCCTGCAAATACTCAACTAAAAAGTCCATCAAATACAAACTTAATTCATCTTAGTTCAAGGGTGACTTTGTACAAATCTGAGTTATTGTGGATGCAATACCCAACAATTTGTCAACTATGTGATAAAGGCATAAATGTTATATTTGAATCCTCTGAAAACACTTGCAAAAAACACTTGCAAGATAATAGATGCCAAAACTAATAGTGTTTTACTTACTGCTCAGAGAACTCATATTGTTTACATTGTTAGCTTTGAAGATATATCTTCTTTTGATTTGAAATGCATAGTTACCAAGAATGAGTAATTAGATCTTTAGCATAAGACACTAGAACACTCAGGAAGTAAACTAATTGTCAAACTATCAAAGAATAAACTTGTTCGTGGACTTGCAAAATTAAGTGGTACTTTAAACTCTTTATGCACTCTGTGTCAAAAAAGGAAGTTTATTAAAACCTCATTCAAAAGCAAAAATGACATTTCCACCTTTAGACCACTTGAACTCATTCACAAGTTCTGTTTGGACATCTTAGTATGTGTAGTCTAGGTTAAAAACGATATACTTTGGTCCTTATTGATGACTACTCCTGTTATTGATGGACAATCTTTCGCATGAATAAATCTGGCACGTTCCTTGTGTTTACTAATCTATACAGTACAATTCAAAACTGTTAATAATAGTCCCACACTGCCAATACACTCTGTTCTGATGTGTTTATATGGCAAGGAAAACCTCACCTACTTAGCCGATTTTCACATTGAGTTAGGCCAAACCTAACATGGTATCAGATGCAGGTTCCACCCAGTTTCTATTTGGTTCCGTCCGTTCCGCACATGAGCTCTTTATCCTAGTTTCATACGGTCATTCTTAGTTATGGGGGAGGGGGATGTAAATAATAGCCCCACATTGCCAATCCACTTTGTTCTGATCTATTTATATGGCAAGGAAACCCTCACCTGTTGAGCCAGATTTTCAAGTTGAGTTAGGCCAAACCTAACAAAAATGATAAAGAGATTAATATAAAATGCATAAGGTCAGATCAGGCGGGAGAATTTGAGAATGAAAATTTCAAGAACTATTATAATAATTTAGGAATTAAGCATGAATTTTCCGCCCCGCGCACTCCTCAATAGAACAGGGTAGTAGAAAGAAAGAACTATATGCTTCAAGAGTTAGCACGCACAATGCTCATCGAGTTCGGCATGCCTCGATATTTTTGTACTGAAGCGGATAACACAGCAGGTTACGTTGTTGAAACCAAAAACTTGGTCTCTCATGGATTTCAGTGTCCCTTGAAAGTGGTGGCCTCACACTTACTACAATCAGGGGGATGTCACGGACCAAAGGCTCAAGAAACTAGAAACAGACCCTCGGCTCTAGCGCGGGGGCCCCACCTCATACCCGGAAGACCTTGGAGATCTCCCCCTCCTTAGCAAATGCTGAGCTAGGGTACCTTGGAGGTTGAAGAGAGATTGAAGAAGTGATGCTCTCCAAAGCACCTTAAGGGCCTATTTATAGTTTTCTGGGAATGGCATGCAAATAACCAACCTCCACAGCTCTGAAAATTATCGAAATGCCATTGGATTGGCCTGCCAACAGCCAAATCCCACTGTTCTAAGTAGCTAATTGCATTCCACCCGGTGTAGTCCCTCAAGCCGGGCGAGCTGGCAGCTTGCGAGCTGGGGCTAAGCGAGACGACGACTCGGCGAACTATGGCCTGGCGAGCGGCGGCCTGCTTGGTGAGACGACGGCCTAGCAAGACGGTGATCTGGCGAGACAGCGATCTGGCGAGTGGCAGCCTGCTTGGCAAGATGGCAGTCTAACGAGCGGCAGCCTGCTTGGCGAGATAGCGGTCTGGCGAGCAGAAGCCTGCTTGGCGAGACAGCAGTCTGGCGAGCGGCAGCATTCTTGGCGAGATGACGGTGTAGCGAGTGGCAGCCTACTTGGTGAGATGGCGGCCCGGCGAGCGACAGCCTGCTTGGCAAGACTGCGGCCTAGCGAGCGGCAGCCTGTTGGCGAGCGGCAGCCTGCTTGGTGAGACAGCGGTCTGGAGAGTGGCAGCCTTCTTGGCGAGACAGCGGTCTGGCGAGCGGCAGCCTGCTTGGCAAGACTGCGGTCTAGCGAGCGGCAGCATGCTTAGCGAGATGATGGCCTGGTGGTTAGTAAAACGATCACTCGAGTACAATGAAACATTCACTGGAGTACACGTGAAACGTTCACTGGAGTACAATGAAACGTTCACTCGAGTACAGTTAAACGTTCACTCGAGTACAGCGAAACATTCACCCGAGGTGGGCGAGGCGGCGGCCTTGGGCGAGACGGCGGTCTTGGGCGAGGCAGCGGCCTGTCCACTCCTCAAAGGGGCCGGGGGGAGATAAATATTTCCTCCCCCTACTAGTATATTACGCAGGTCCATCCAAAATTGGACTCCACGAGTGCAAAATCCCCAAAAGCTTAAAAACGTGGATCAGGGGGGAGACAAATATTTACTCCCCCTACTAGTATATTACGCCGGTACAGCCAAAATTGGCCTCCAAGAGTGCAAAACTACCAAAAAGCTTAAAAACGTGCACTAGGGGGGAGAAATATTTCCTCTCCCTACTAGTATATTACGCAGATCCAGCCAAAATTGGCCACAGAGTGCAAAACCACTCCAAAAGCTTTAAAATACAAAGTTGGTACTATGCCTGCTGAGGGGACCCTACTCTGCGAATACGGGATTTTACACAATCCCCGCTCTTTTCGAGGTTGGCATAAGCTCGGAAAGAAAACATCCAACCCAACGTATTCGCTGAGTGTAATTTTCTTGCACGGTTACAAAGATACTTAGCCACTCTGAGTAGAAAACATCCAACCCAGAGTGGTCAACCTGTCAAGCCAGCTAATGGGAGGCTGGGTGATGAGACGGCCTCGGGGTAAGAAACACTCGACCACCCCGAGTGGTAAACATGTCATGCCAGCTAATGGGAGCCTGGGTGACGAGACGGCCTCGGCATAGGGAAGACTCGACTACCCCGAGTGGTCCTGTAATGTCAGCTAATGGGAGCCTGGGTGACGAGACGCCCTCGAGGTAAGGAAGACTTAGGGTCCTTGAGAGGTACCACCGGCCCTACCAGCTAGTAAAAGCTTGGCAGCAGGACCGTCTCAGAGTAAAGAGAACAGGGGCATCCACGAGAGGTACCACCGGCCCTACCAGCTAGTGAGAGCCTGACAGCGGGACCATCTCGGAGCAAAGAGGACAGGGCATCCACGAGAGGTGCCATCGGCCCTGCCAGCTAGTGAGAGCCTGGCAGCGGGACCGTCTTGGAGCAAAGAGGACATGGGCATCCACGAGAGGTGCCACCGGCCCTACCACCTAGTGATAGCCTGGCAGCGGGACTGTCTCGGAGCAAAAAAGAACTTGCTCTCCCTGAGGCATATTCGACACAACCAGCTAGTGAGAGCCTGGATGAGGAGATCCTCTCGGTGGTGGGACTTGCTCTCCCCGAGGCACATTCGACCCAACCAGCTAGTCAGAGCCTACATGAGGAGATCCTCTCGGGGGTGGGACTTGAAATCCACCGAGGCACATTCGACTCAACCAGCTAGTGAGATCCTGGATGAGGAGATCCCCCCGGGGGTGGGGTTTGAACTCCACTGAGGCACATTCGACCCAACCAGCTAGTGAGAGCCTGGATGAGGAGATCCTCTCGGGGGTGGGACTTGCTCTCCCCAAGGCACATTCGACCCAGCCAGCTAGTGAGATCCTGGATGAGGAGATCCTCTGGCGGGTGGGAAACTAGGTGTGTCACTTGAACTCTACCAAATCCAACATCCTCAAACATGGAAAAATTTGGGTTACGTGATCCCCTGACCAAGCCAGTTGGGGGTAAAGCTTGTTATAAGATAAGAAAGAGTGAAATACTACACTAAGGCGAGGCTTCTTCAAGGGGCCTGGGCATGATGACCGTCATCTGCTTCGTTCTCGTCGGACACTTCCATCTTGCTCAGGCTCTCCATGATCTTCTCCATCACCTCTGCCCTGTCCAACCAAGAGATGGTGTTGACGGTCGTGACATAACACTGTCTTGCCATCCTAATGTCTCCCTTGACTCTAACCTGGATCCCTCCTAAGCTGAACTTGAGGCACTGGTGGAACGATGATGGCACGCAACAGAAGGCACTGATGAGGGGCCTTCCAAAGATGGCATTGTAGCAGCTTTGAGTGTCAACAATGACGAACCGGTAGTTCCTTGAATTCCCCCACAATTTTACTTGGAGTCCTACTCCACCCTCTACCTCCTTCCTCTCCTATGAAAATCCGAATAGGGGTCCGTCTGAGGCCAACACCCTCCTTGGATTTACCTTCATCTCGTCAAACGCCTTTTTGAAAACGACGTTGACGGAGCTTCTGTTGTCAACCAAGATCCGGGAGATGGTGTAGCCTTCGATGGCTATCTGGATGACCAGTGCATCACAAAAGGGATCCTCATTATCCGGCATGTCCTTCGTTGAGAAGGTGATCCTTTCCTCTGGGGGCGGGGTCTGGGATGTTGAAGCGACGCTCTGTCGGTACATGACATGGAGGCTTGCCTTCTGAGAGGCCTCAATCCCCACTGCACTGTGGATCGCTCCTATATGTCATCGGGTTCCCACGTCGACTCGGTCCTCACACACATCATCCCCCCTTCTCTGTGTAGAACCTACTCAACCAGCACCGGAGGCTGCGGCTGGGCAGGGCCTCTCGCCCCCTCACTTCCAGGAACTCGGGGCAAGTAGTCGTGGCATGCCTCTCCACCTGGTGGAATTCATAGTACGGTAGTGCTCCTCCCCTCCTTCGGTGGGCTGGGTGTTCCCTCGTGTTACCTCTTCCCCCTCCTATCGCCAAGGCTTGTTGCGGCGGTGGTAAGAGCTATCTAGGGTCTTGTCTCTGGAAGTTGAACCTCCCTTGGCCTCCATAGAAGTTCTCCCATCTTGGGCGTGACCTCTTCTTGGACCCTAAATGGGTCCTCCATGCTGCCTCCAACCTGTCTCCGGACCCTCCTTCGGTCCCTGGAACCTCTGAGCTCTCTGCTGCTCTCTCCTTCTCGCCTCCTGATGCCTCGAGTTACCCTGCTCCTTCGACTCCATCTCTGTTAGCTTCGCCAACTTTGTTACAAATGCCGGGTTGGCTGCCTCAGTTGTTATCTCCTCTATCGACCTTTCCATCAGCTCCTCGAAGGAAAGGGGGGCTTTTCGGGTCAGGCTCATCTTAAAGAACCTCTCGCACAACCCCACCGTGAACGCCATCTGGAGGGCATAACCCGACATCTCCTGGATATCCAGGATCTCTTCTTAGAACCTGTCAATGTAATGGGCCAGCATCCCCTCGGCCCCCTACCTTATCAGGAAGATGGACTCAGGACACTTCTTCCTCTTCTTAGAGGTGGAGAAGTGATGCTGAAAGCTCCGGCTCAAGTCCTCGAACCCATAGATCGATCTCGGTGGTAGTTGGTGGAACCAGTCTCTTGCCTTGTCCTTCAATATGATCGCGAAGAGGTGAAACTTGAAGGCATTCGTCATCGGCCTGATGGATACGATATCATCAAACCACTGCAGGTGCTAGATGGGATCATCCTTCCAGGTATAGTAAGCCATGTCAGGCTCTCTGAACCCCTCGAGAATGGGAGCTGAGATCATCAACTCGCTGAAGGGTGACCCCTTGAATGGTGGTCTCGCAACCTCTACCCGTACGACTTGCTTGCCTGGAAGGATGACACTCGCCGGGCTGGAGAACAACTCCCGGTTGGTGAGGTCTCGCTCGACCCCCTCTCCCATCCTCTCCTTCTCGGGCCGTCTTCCTGTGCACTTCCTTCTCCCCTGCTAGGGTCATATCGCCTAGGTCCCTGGGAGACAGCTCGCCGCGAGCTCTGGGAGCAGTCTCGCCAAGACCCCTGTGAGCTAAGTCCTGAGGGGTGGGAGTTGAGCAGTTACCTCGAGGAGCAATACTTCGCAGCATCTACATTATTCCTTGGATTGACGCCATGAACCCTTCCCTTCCCACAAAGGGTCCTAGGTTGGGGGTCTTACGGGAGTCATCTCTACCTCCCTGATCTCCTGCCATGACACTCTCCGGAGATCTTTTGTGCTGGTCACTCTCCACACTCACCGCACCAAATTGTTGAAACCAAAAACTTGGTCTCTCATGGTGTTTGGGGTCCCTTGAAAGGGGTGGCCTCACACTTACTACACTCAGGGGGATGTCACGGACCAAAGGCTCAAGAAACTAGAAACAGACCCTCAGCTCGAGCGCGGATGTCCCACCTCACACCTGGAAGACCTTGGAGATCTCGCCCTCCCTAGCCAATGCTGAGCTAGGGTGCCTTGGAGGGTGATGAGAGAGTGAAGAAGTGATGCTCTCCAAGGCACCCAAAGGGCCTATTTATAGTTTTCTGGGAATGACCAACAAATAATCAACCTCCACTGCTTTGAGAATTACTGAAATGCCCCTGGATTAGCCTGCCAAAAGCCAAATCCCACTATACTAAGCAGATAATTGCAGTCCACTAGGGGTAGTCCCTCAAGCTGGGCGAGTTGGGTCTAGGCGAGATGGCGGTTGGGCGAGTTGCGGCCTAGCGAGCAGCGGCCTGCTTGGCGATACGACGACCTAGCGAGATGGCGATGTGGCGAACGACAGCCTGCTTGGTGAGACGGCGGCCTAGCGAGACGATGATCTAGCGAGCGGCAGCCTGCTTGGCAAGACAGCGATCTGGTGAGCGGTAACCTGCTTGGAGAGATAGCGGTCTGGCGAGCGACAGCCTGCTTGGTGAGACGGCGGTATAGTGAGCGGCAGCCTGCTTGGGTAGACGATGGTCTGGCGAGCGGCAGCCTGCTTGGCGAGACGATGGCTTGGCAAGCGGCAACCTACTTGTTGAGAGGGCGGCCTAGCGAGCAGCAGCCTGCTTGGCGAGCGGTAGCCTGCTTGGTGAGACGGCAGTTTGGAGAGCGGCAGCCTGCTTGGCGAGACGGCGGTCTAGCGAGCGGCAGCATGCTTGGCGAGACGGAGGCCTGGTGGTTGGTGAAACGATCACTCGAGTACAACGAAACGTTCACTGGAGTACACGTGAAACATTCACTGGAGTACAGTGAAACGTTCACTCGAGTATAGTGAAACGTTCACTCGAGTACAGTGAATCGCTCACCCAAGGTGGGTGAGGCAGAGGCCTTGGGCGAGACGGCGGTCTTGGGCGAGGCAGCGGCTTGGCGACTCCTCAAAGGGGCCAGGGGAGACAAATATTTCCTCCCCCTACTAATATATTATGCAGGTCCAACCAAAATTGGCCTCCAGGAGTGCAAAACTCCCAAAAAGCTTAAAAACTTCCATGGGGGGAGACAAATATTTACTCCCCCTACAAGTATAGTACTTAGGTCAGCCAAAATTGGCCTCCAGGAGTGCAAAACTCCCAAAAAGCATAAAAATGTGCACTAGGGGGGAGACAAATATTTCCTCCCCTACTAGTATATTACGCAGGTCCAGCGAAAATTGGCCACCAAGAGTGCAAAACCACTCCAAAAGCTTAAAAATATAAAGTTGGTCCTGCGCCTGTCGAGGGGACCCTACTATGCGAATACAGGGTTGTACATATGTGATGAACTGAGTCATGTTTTGAAGGCAAAATTTGACCTCAACGAAAGTTTGAAATCAGGGGCGTAGCCAACACCTACTTGTCCCGAGCTCTGACCTCCGACTGGTTGTGAAGGACTAGAAACCGACCCAAAGCCTCAGCAGGGAGGTTCCACTGCTTACCTGGAAGATCTCTGAGAGCTTCCCCTCCAAGTCCAAAAGCTGGGCTTGGAGCTGCTCAGAAAGCACAGGAAAACTCTTTTAAAGTCACGGGAAAAGAGTGCTTCTAAAGAACCCCTATGGGTCTGAAAGTACAGCTAGATCTGATATACTCTAGAGGGGGGTGAATAGAGTATATGGTGCTTTGAAACTTTTTACAACAACTGTTGTAATAAGAGTGAGCAGGGAAGCAATAAAAATCTAATCACAGAGCTAAGTTAAACAAAAGCTAAGCACAAAAAAATCAAGGCCAGAAACAAACATAAACACAAGCAAAACCAGAAGACACAAGGAAATATAGTGGTTCCCCTAAACTTGGGTACATCCACTCTTCTACCACCCTAGGTAAGAATCCACTGCAGGATGAGTTGATCAGGTGTCCTGGGCACCAATGAGCTTTTGATAAGGTGCTCAAAAAGCAAAGCAGATTTTTTTATCAGGTGTCTTGCCACCAATGAGCTTTTGACAAGGTGCTCAAAAACCAAGCTCAAACTTTTAAAGGGAGTTTGAGAAACCCTTTACAGAGAGGGGGTGAGAGAGTGATGGAAGTCTTCTCTTTCTCAAAACAATTGAGAAGACTAGGTGGATTGTTGATGTCAAAGCTCCCCTGAATCCTTGAGATCTTCAGGAAGAAAAGCTTTGCTGAGGGTGATAGGCCTTCAAAGATTGAACTCCAGCAATAGATGATTTCAGCAATAGCTGAAATGTTGAATGTCTGGAGTCTTGAAAGTATGTTGGCCTTGAACACTTTGAAAACTAAAGAGATCTGAAGATTTTGGAAAGCTTGATCTCCTTGGATGAGTGTTCTTCAGAATTCTTTTTGACAGAGTATTTTTGAATGTGTCTCTGTAATCTCTGTTCTATGTGTGATTCAAAAAATTCTGTCTTTTATTCTCTGGTACAGAATAGAATAACATTCTCTGTCAAGAATAGTCGTTAGCCTGCATTAATTGCATCCTTAATTGCATAATCTCTTCTGTAGGAAAGTCCACAAATATATTCCTTGAAAAATCCCTTGAAACTTGGTCCAGAAATGAATGAAAACGGCTAGGAAATCTCTGAATTAATTGCAGAATAACTCATTAACTAATTTGAATTTGAATTTAGAAACATCCTGAAAGTTATCTGAAATCGTTAAACTGAGCTCTGCTATCGTCGAGCTGAGCTCAGCGATCTGGAAATATACAGCAGCAAAATATCGTCGATCTGAGCTCAAAGATCGTCGACCTGAGCTCAGAGATAAAGATCCAAAGCAGAGTCAAAATCGTCGACCTGAGCTCACCGATCGTCGAATGGAGTTCGACGATATATAATGAAGTTGAGCTCAGCGATCGTCGAACGGAGTTCGACGATCTGTCGAAGTTGAGCTAGACGATCGTCGACCGGAAATTCGACGAATCGTCGTGCTGAGCTCGACGATATGACTTAGTCTCCAAACACAAAATCTTGGTCTTCAGGGCAGCTTCCAAACCTAGACTTCTAACCTTAGACTCAATTCTAATTGACCTATTAAGCTATACAGGAGGTCAAGCAAAGATTCCTAGAGACATAGTGATCCTGACCCAAATTAGTAATAGGGTGTTCCAACAATCTCCCCCTATTTGGGTTAGGATTACTATTTACAGACTTTGGAATAATTTAAATAACAACATACAAACAGTAAAACAGAAAAACAAATAGCTAGACAATGCAGAATCACAGAGATATATAGCATCCAGATAGTAATCAGAAATCACAGAGATTGTCACCTTACAATATCATTTCTTCTCTTTGCCTTTAACAAGTTTAATTTCTCTGTTAGGATTGAGGGCTTCCTTGTTGGATCTGGTATCATCTGCTGCACCCAAATATGTTTGCTTTTTAGGCCTGGGAACTACAGCTTCAGGATGTAATTCCATATATCTGTCAGCATCAAAGAATTTACTTGAAGCATATCTCTCTAGCTCTTTTTGTCTCTGTTCAGACATTGTTGAAATGTTGGAAGAATCTATTCCTTATTCTCTGGCCTTTTTAATCTGATCCAGTGTAGCTAATTCCTTTAATCTGGTAGTCCAAGCAGCTGGATTATTTTCAGGATCCTCAAAAGATACAGGTGGTTCATACCTGTTGGAGGGATTATCTTGAGGAGGCCTGGCAGACACAGTCTCTTTCAGCTTGTAAGGGAAAGGACCTGATGTTGTATCAATAGAACTTTGTCCTCCCCTAGAATATGGGTGTTGCCTGGAGTACCCTTTGGAATAGACTTGAATATCTCTTTGACTTCCTCTATATCCTCCTCTCCTAGAATGTGAACCCCTGGATTGGCTTTCCCTGTGGTAAGATCTGGCATGAGGCTGATAGGGAGCCTGACTTCTGGCTGGGGGTTGAGCTGCAGAGCTTCCACCTGCACCTGCATCAGGAGGAGGTGGTGGAGGAGGATGAGAGTGCTGGAATTGGGATGAACCCTTCTCATATTTTCTTTTCTTCTTCATTGCTTTCATCTGATTCTTAGAGTATTGCATCCAGTGTTCAGTAATTGGGCAGTTATGTAGGATGTAATATGGGATATCATTGTTATCCTTAACTTTAGCAGGAGGTACCCTTTTCATTGCTTTGCTCCTTGTCTTTCTTTTCCTGGCAATGGTAGCAGAAGAATCATCAGAGTTTGTTTTAAATTCATCACTTTCAGAACTCTGGTCATCATAGAGAGCATCTATTTTCTTCATTAGATCCTTCTTAAGTTGAACAAAAGCAGATGAGGCAGAAGTTGTAGCAGCAGATGTTGAAATGGTAACAGAAGAAATAGCAGCAGATGTTGAAGGTGTTGCACTAGAAGTAGAAGCAGAAACAACAATAGCAGCAGCAGCAGGCTCTGGAGAGGTGACAACAGCAGTAACAGTCTCACTAACAGTAACAGTCAAAAAAGGAATATCATCAAGGACTGCAGAAGGCTCAAATTCAGGTGCCTCTGTCATCAGAATGTCCTTGGAAATTGGTTCATCAGAAACAACAGGAACTTCAGCAGCAGTAACAATATTTGCAGCAGCAGCAGTATCAACATTCTCAGAAGCAACAACAATATTTTCTTCAGAAGAAGCAGAAGCATCAACATTTTCAGCAGCAGCATATACTGAATTTACAAAGGAGGTGATAATGCTAGGGTCACAGCAAGAAAATGGCACAAGTGCCTTGGATAAATCTTCTAGAGGCTAGACAGCATTGACCTCTGGCAGACAGCTGAAGTAAGCAGAATCAAAAACTGATAGCAAAGACCTGAGGTCTATTGCAAGGACTGCAGTTGAAATCGGACTTTGTGCTGAAGGCACAGCAACAGCAGCAGAAGAAGCAGTACTAACAGCAGCAGCAGATAGACAGCTTGTAGAAACAGCAGCAGCAGCAGCAGCATGAAGATTCACTTCATATGGCATCTCCCCCTGCCTAGATGCAGACGTGTCCGGATCAAGGCACACTGTTGTAGGTGCTGCCTGAGGGAAGAGGGAAGAGAGCCTGGCAGAAAGGGCTGCCACTGACAGGTGTAGGGGAGCCAAGGAGGTCTCCAACAGTAGAGAGAGCCTGGGGGCAAGCAGCTCATACAGCCTGTCAGCAAGGGCTGAGAGGTCTACTTGCTCAAGAACTAGAGCAGAGGTAGAAGGTATGGGAGTAGCTGAAGGTTCTGGAAGTGGAGGGCTGGAGAATTGTGGAAGGGATGGCTGAGGTTGTTGGCAAGGTGGATATGGAGGACATGGGAATGGATATGGATGGGGTGAATGTTGGTTGATCAATGATTTGGTGTAGGAGGTCTTGAAATGAAGTGGAGGAGGAAGGTAACTCAGGAGGAGATGATGGGGAATCATCCATAAAGGAATCATCAAGTAGGGTGAAGGATGGATGAGAGGGTGATGCGGTGACATCTGGTGGAGGATAGGAGAACAGTGGGTGGAATTGTTCTTCTGGTGGTGGTAGATTAGGTACTGGAGATGGTGTTGATGTTGGAGATGGGCTGGATATGATGATGGTGGATGGAGCTGGAATGGTGGATGGTATGGGAAGGGATGGAATTGGAGGAGGAGGAGGAGAGACAACTACAGCAGGCAGGTCATCTGCAGGGGCAGAGACCTGTGGAGGAGTGACTCTTAGAGTCCTTGTGCCTGAAGGAGCACTGGAGGAGGGCCTGCTAGGCTTGCTTATTTGTCTGTCCCACTTATCAAAGAGGGAATAAGACAATCTCTTGGAGGCATTGATATGAACTCCAGAGGAGACCAGCAAGGCAGGGCACCTGTGCTGCAGAAATACTCCAAGGATTCTCCCATAGTTAACAAAACTTTTGTTTATTTTCTTTTTGATGAGGTCAAAGAAAACCTCTCCCCAATTCAGATTCTTCTTGTCCACAAGAGCTCCCATGAGGCAGAGCTGATATCTTGAAATTGTATCATGGGCAGAGTGCTTTGCCAGTAGCACTTTCCCAACCACATCTGCCATGAACCTATATTCTACAGACAGGTTCCTTTTGAAGAGCTTGCTAGGGTTTCCCTCTGGATGACCCATTCTGGCAAGCAGTTCAGAGTACTCTTCTCCAGATAACTCAGCAGTATCGTCTCCATTTCTCAACTCAAAGACTTCTGATAGAATGGTTGGGGTCAAGGGTACCTGAGTTCCAGTTATAGACCCAATAATGGTAGAGTTATCTTGATTATGGGCAGTATAAACCCACTCCTTTATTTCATCAGATGCCAGCTTGATCCTGGTGGTCATTATGGCAATCAAGTTCTGGTCTTTGAACAATCCCAATATATCTTGAAAAACCTGGTCAGTTGTGCTGAATGATTCCAGGTCGATGTCAAAACCGGCATCAAACTTCATAGCAGCAAGAACAACAACTGACACAGCCATGTGTACCTGCAAAAATTCAATAAACAAAATGACCAAGTGTAGAACTGTTTGGAGGGAAAGAGAATTCTTGCAGAGAAATCGAAAGCGCAAAAGAGAACGACGGTGAAAAAATGAGTTTTATATTAGGGTTCGACGCAGAATTGGAAAGATCGTTGAACTCAGTTCGACGATCGAGGCTTTTAAAGGAATCTGAAGAGTCTTCAACATCGTCGATCTCCGTTCGACGATATTGGAGAGCGTCGAGCTCCGTTCGACGATCGTTCAGAGAACATAATCGTTCAGCGCCGTTCGACGATCGTTGACCGGAAGAGATAGTTCATACTATCTGAGAGACGCTGAACTCAGTTCGACGATTTTGGAAATCGTCGATCTCCGTTCGACGATCTTGGGGAAAATCGTCGAGCGCAGTTCAGAGATCAGAAAAATTCTAGACACTAAGAAAAATCAGAATGTTTGCCTAGTCTTGGTCAATTTTTAAGCTTTCAAAATTCTTCGATATTATTTAAGACTTCCTCCATCTAACATTCCTAACTGATTTAGGAAGAAGGTGTGTTTCTTTTCATCCAATGGCTTGGTGAAAATATCTCCCCTTTGTAAATCAGTTGAGATATATTGTAATTCAATTTTATTCTTTTCAACATTATCCCTTAAGAAATGATGCCTAATCTCTATGTGTTTTGTCCTACTATGTAGGACTGGATTTTGAGCTATAGAAATAGCACTTGTATTGTCACAAAAGATTTTAGACTTCTCTAAGTTGTAGCCATAGTCTAGGAGTTGGTTTTGAATCCACAAGATTTGTGAACAACAACTGCCTGCAGCCATATATTCAGCTTCAGCAGTTGAAGTTGACACAGATGTTTGTTTCTTACAAAACCAAGAGACAAGTCTGTCACCAAGGAATTGACAAGTTCCACTGGTGCTTTTCCTCTCAATTCTGCATCCAGCATAATCAGCATCTGAGAATCCAGTTAAATAAAATGCTGAATCTTTTGGATACCAGAGACCTAGATTTGGACAACTTTTGACATACCTGAGAATCCTCTTTACTAAAGTTAGGTGTGACTCTCTAGGGCTTACTTGGAACCTAGCACATATACATGTAGCAAACATTATATCTGGTCTACTAGCTGTAAGATACAGTAAAGAGCCAATCATTGCTCTATATGTTGTCTGATCAACAGGTTTCCCATGTTCATCAGCATCCAATACAACATTAGTAGGCATGGGTGTTTTCATACAAGATGCTTCAGACATACCAAATTTCTTAACCAGTTCATTTGCATATTTGGTTTGAGAAATAAAGATGCCTTCAGCATGTTGCTTGACTTGCAATCCTAGGAAGAAGGATAGCTCACCCATGCTACTCATCTCAAATTTAGAATACATCAGGTTAGAAAACCTTCTGCACAATTTGGAGTCAGTAGAACCAAAAATGATATCGTCTACATAAATCTGTACTAGTAGGGTATGGGAATTATGGGTTCTAATGGAAAGAGTTTGGTCTACTCTACCCCTTATAAAACCATTTTCCAAGAGAAAGCATGCTAGGGTCTCATACCATGCTCTAGGAGCTTGCTTGAGACCATATAATGCTTTGTTCAGTCTAAAAACATAATCAGGATAAGTTGGAGAGATAAAACCTGGAGGTTGTCTGACATAAACTTCCTCTTTGATGTCTCCATTCAAGAAAGCACTTTTGACATCCATCTGATATACTTTGAAGCCTTTATGAGCTGCATAAGTTAGAAATATTCTGATGGCTTCTAATCTTGCAACTGGTGCAAAGGTCTGGTCGTAGTCGATTCCTTCCTCTTGAGAGTATCCCTGAGCAACTAGCCTTGCCTTGTTCTTATAATTACTCCTTGATCATCCAATTTGTTTCTGAATACCCATTTTGTTCCAACAATGAGTGATCCTTAGGCTTTGGCACTAGTTCCCATACTTTGTTCCTCTCAAATTGATGCAACTCCTCTTGCATTGCAATGATCCAGTGTGGATCTTGCTCTGCATCTTGAATGGACTGAGGTTCAATTTGAGATAGGAAGCAGGTGTGCAACAGGTTTTGGTTGACCTGATTTCTGGTTTACACACCAGCTGAGATTTCTCCAATTATTTGGGAAATTGGATGGTCTCTTGATGTTACTAAATCAATAGGGGGTGTTGATTGTTCACCAACCTGTGTTGTTGTTTCCTCTTGTGGTACAACAACTGGCTCTTCAAGTTGTTCTTCAATGTGTTGAGCATTTTCTTCATCTCCACTGCTTTCATCCTCTTGAGTAACCTGTAACTTGTTCAAGTCTTCAACTAGAGAATGTTCCTGCAAAGGTTCTATGGTAGAAGAATTATTCTCCTTGAAAGACATGTTAGTTTCATCAAATGAAATGTGAACAGATTCCTCAATTTTCAAAGATGATTTGTTATAGACCCTATAAGCCTTGCTGATCATGGAGTATCCCAGAAACACTCCTTCATCAGCTTTGGCTTGAAATTTTGCTAAATATTTCTTGTCATTATTGTGAATGTAGCAAATACAACCAAAGACTCTAAAATAGTCAACTTTAGGTTTCTTCCCTTTGAGTAATTCATAGGGAGTCTTTCCTTTAGTTTATGTATCAGACTTCTGTTCAGCACATAGTTGGAGGTGTTCACTGCCTCTGCCCAAAAGGATAGAGGTAGATGAGCATCTGACAACAATGTGGTGGCAGATTCAATAAGGGTTCTATTTTTCCTTTCAGCTACCCCATTTTATTGAGGAGTTCTAGGAGCTGAGAAAGTGTGCCTGATCCCTTCACTCTGACAGAACTCTTGCATAAGAAGAGAATCAAACTCTGTCCCATGATCACTTCTGATCAGGGCAATGTGAGTATTGAACTCAATCTGTATACATTTGAGAAACTCTGTCAGACACTTAAAGTTATCAGACTTCTTCCTTAGAAAGAACACCCAAGTGAATCTAGAGAAGTCATCTACAACTACTAAAGTGTAGGATTTCCCTCCTAGGCTTTGTACTGTGATGGGTCCAAAGAGATCCATGTGTAATAGATACAATATCCTAGGTGAATCACTCTTATTAAGTGACTTAAAGCTGTTTTTAGTTTGCTTGCCTAATTGACAAGCCCTGCAGAGTCCTTCCTTCTTGTAGGGGCCAGAAGGTAGTCCTCTAACAAGGTTGTCCTTGGATAGCCTAGCAATAGTTCTAAGGTTTAGGTGTCCTAATCTCTTGTGCCATAAAATATTGGGTCTACAGACAGAATTAAACAAGCAGATATCTACATCAGTTGAAAGAAAATCTACTAGGTAGATGTTACCTTTCCTTTTACCTGTCAACACAGTTGTGTTGTCCTATGACTTGATTTTGCATAAGGCTTTGCTGAAGGTCACCTGATAGCCTTCATCACACAGCTGACTGATGCTAATTAGGTTGTGCTTCAGTCCTTCCACATAAGCTACCTTCTTGAAAGTTACTGATCCAATCTGGACTGCACCATATCCTTTTGTTTGTCCAAAGTTTGAATCACCAAAGATAACTTTGGGTCCAAGCTTGGCTCTGAAGGAAGTGAGGTTGTCCTTGTTCCCTGTCATGTGCTTAGAGCACCCACTATCCAAATACCATTGCTGGTTAGATGTTGGATAGGTCTTCACCTGCACATAAGACAATTCATTTGTTTTTGACCCAGTTTACCTTGGGCCTAGGTTGATAACCTTTAAATTCTGAAATGAAAGACATCCCAGGTTGACTCTTATATCCTTCAGGATGATATCTCCTTGGAGGTATAATCCATTTAGTATAAGGGTTAAAGATTTTGGATGAAGGACCCTTAGGATTCAATTTTGATTTGCCTTTGAAAAATTTTCCAGAGCTCTGACCTCTGTTCGACGATCTTGGAGCTGCGTTCGACGATCTTGGGTCAGATCGTCGAGCTCCGTTCGACGGTCGACTATGGCTGAGGTCAGGTATTTGAGATCGTCAACCTGCGTTCGACGACTTTGGCTGAGATCGTCGATCTGCGTTCGACGATTTTGCCTGAGATCGTCGAGCTGCGTTCGGCGATCGTCGATCTTCATTCGGCGATCGTCGATCTCCGTTCGACGATTTCTGCTGGGACTTGGTTTTCTGAGGCAGATCAGAATTTTTCCTAGCAACCTCTACAACTCCCTTTCCTTTGTCAGAAATGAATTTGATTGGAGTTGTTAGGACTATAGGTTGGCTGGATGAAGCACCCAAGCCCAGTGTACTGTTAAATCTAGAGTTCACTGTGCTTGTGATGTCCATCAGCTTGATGCTTCTCCCATTAAGGGATTCTTCAAGCTTCTTGGCCTCAGAGAGCTCACTTTTCAATGAAGCTATCTGTTCCCTACAGCACTCCAACTCCTGAGAGAGTTTGAGGTTTTCTGACTTTAAAGTATTGTGTTCAGATAATTGATTTCTGAGAGAGATAATCTCTTTCTCAGACTTTAGCAGGTCTAAACACAGTGCTTTAAATTCAGATTTAAAATCTTCTGAACTAAAATCAAAAGAACCAATTACCTGATCTTCTTCAGGTTGAGTCTCTGAGTCTGACTCTGACTCTTCTTCCTCTGAATTGTGCTGTGAGGCATTGATTGCCATCATGCAGAACTCCTTTTCTTCTGCATCATCCTCATCATCACTGGAGCTGGATGAGGCTTCTGACTCCTCCTCTGTCTCACTCCAAGATTCAGCAACAAACCCTTTTCTTGTATGCTTGTTTTTGCTTGAAGAAGGTTTGCCATTGCCATTCCTTTTGGAGTCTTTCTCCTTTCTTCTTTCTTTCTTGTCCCTTCTGTCCTTGTTCTTGTTCTCTGAACAGTCAGGAACTATGTGCCCTGATTTCCTGCAACCAAAGCAAATAATATCTTTATTATTAATAATGGACTTGTCATACCTTGGCTTATCCTGCTCTTGTATGATCTTCTTCTGAAGTCCTTTCTGGCCATCTTGTAGAATCTTTTGGCCAACAAGCTAAGTAGTTCATCATTGCCTGTGGCTTTGTCTTCAGGCAGATCCTCAGTTGCCTTGAATGCTATGGTCTTCTCTTTTCTTGTGGCTGGTGAGGCAGCCTTCTGTTCTTCCTCTCTATTTTTGATGAGTAGCTCATAAGATTTGAGCTTACCCAATAGAGCTTCAGTAGTGATCTCATTCAGACTTCTGGCATCCTTAATTGGCCAGATTCTTGAATCCCAAGTGCTGGGGAAGCACATTAGGATCTTGTCATTAAGTTCAGTTAGAGAGATCTCTTTGTCCAATGTCCTGAGTTCACTGACAATCAGACTTAGTCTGTTGTACATATCTCCCACTGACTCAGTTTCTCCCTTTTTGAAATTCTCATATTGAGAGATGAGATGGGATCTTCTATCATTTCTCTCATCAGCTGAGCCTGAGACTATTTCTGAGAGTTTGTCCCAAATTTCCTTTGCTAAATTACATTCAGCCACCTTTTGGAATATGTCATCAGACATTGTCTGGGCCAAGATGTTCATAGCCTTGGCATCAGCTACCTTCCATCTCTTGATATCAGCATCTGTTCCTGATGGAGGTGGAACAGCATTTGTGCTGGAATTCTCTGGGGGTCTTGGGCACACTGTCAAAACAGAGTTAAAAATGTCTTCGTCAATAGAATTCATGTAAAGTCTGATCCTTGCTTTCCAAAGTGCAAACTTGGATAGATTGCACACTGGAGGTCTGGTGCTAGCATAATCTTTGTTTTGGGCCATGATTTAAGAAAACAAAATCCAATAATAAAATACCAAAGAAAAACAGATCTAGTTTGGGATCTTTGGGTTCAGGTGTTAGCCTGTACAACCAATCAGGTATGGTATGTTTAACCAACCTCGCTCTGATACCAATTGAAAGTACAGCTAGATCTGATATACTCTAGAGGGGGGTGAATAGAGTATATGGTGCTTTGAAACTTTTTACAACAACTGTTATAATAAGAGTGAGCAGGGAAGCAATAAAAATCTAATCACAGAGCTAAGTTAAACAAAAGCTAAGCACAGAAAAATCAAGGCCAGAAACAAACATAAACACAAGCAAAACCAGAAGACACAAGGAAATATAGTGGTTCCCCTAAACTTGGGTACATCCACTCTTCTACCACCCTAGGTAGGAATCCACTGCAGGATGAGTTGATCAGGTGTCCTGGGCACCAATGAGCTTTTGATAAGGTGCTCAAAAACCAAAGCAGATTTTTTGATCAGGTGTCTTGACACCAATGAGCTTTTGACAAGGTGCTCAAAAACCAAGCTCAAACTTTTGAAGGGAGTTTGAGAAACCCTTTACAGAGAGGGGGTGAGAGAGTGATGGAAGTCTTCTCTTTCTCAAACAACTGAGAAGACTAGGTGGATTGTTGATGTCAAAGCTCCCCCTGAATCCTTGAGATCTTCAGGAAGAAAAGCTTTGCTGAGGGTGATAGGCCTTCAAAGATTGAACTCCAGCAATAGATGATTTCAGCAATAGCTGAAATGTTGAATGTCTGGAGTCTTGAAAGTATGTTGGCCTTGAACACTTTGAAAACAAAAGAGATCTGAAGATTTTGGAAAGCTTGATCTCCTTGGATGAGTGTTCTTCAGAATTCTTTTTGACAGAGTATTTTTGAATGTGTCTCTGTAATCTCTGTTCTATGTGTGATTCAAAAAATTCTGTCTTTTATTCTCTGGTACAGAATAGAATAACATTCTCTGTCAATAATAGTCGTTAGCCTGCATTAATTGCATCCTTAATTGCATAATCTCTTTTGGAGGAAAGTCCACAGATATATTTCTTGAAAAATCCCTTGAAACTTGTTCCAGAAATGAATGAAAACGGCTAGGAAATCTCTGAATTAATTGCAGAATAACTCCTTAACTAATTTGAATTTGAATTTAGAAACATCCTGGAAGTTATCTGAAATCGTCGAACTGAGCTCTGCTATCGTCGAGCTGAGCTCAGCGATCTGGAAATATATAACAGCAAAATATCTTCGATCTGAGCTCAAAGATCATCGACCTGAGCTCAGAGATAAAGATCCAAAGCATAGTCAAAATCGTCGACCTGAGTTCACAGATCGTCGAATGAAGTTCGACGATATATAATGAAGTTGAGCTCAGCGATCGTCGAACGGAGTTCGACGATCTGTCGAAGTTGAGATAGACAATCGTCGACCGGAATTCGACGAATCGTCGTGCTAAGGTCGACGATATGACTTAGTCTCCAAACACAAAATCTTGGTCTTCAGGGCAGCTTCCGAACCTAGACTTCTAACCCTTAGACTCAATTCTAATTGACATATTAAGCTATACAGGAGGTCAAGCAAAGATTCCTATAGACATAGTGATCCTGACCCAAATTAGTAATAGGGTGTTCCAACAGGGTCTATTTATAGGCCTCTGAGTTTGAACTGCCAATAACCAAACTGAAACGACCTGAAATTACAAAAATACCATTGGTTGGGTCTGCCAACAGACAACCTCCGATGTTTTGAAGGATTATATGCAGACCACCGAGGGCAAAAACATAAAATCACACTAGGGCTAAAAAGGTGAACCACCTTCCAACTGAACCGGCTCTCAGCGAGAGCACCGTCTCGCGGGCGAGAGCTCCTATCTATGGGGCTCGTCTCGCCTAGCGAGGCTCTTGCCTGAGCTGCTGGGCCCTCTATCTGGATACGTCACGCCTAGAAAGGCTCTCTCCTGAGATGTTGGTCCCTTCTCACCCGAACCACTGGGGCCCTCTCGCCTACCGAGCCGTCCTTAACCCAGCAAGTAGCCCTCTTCCTGGGACCTACTCGCCGGTGATTAGGCTTCAAGGAAGAACGTGCAGATCATGAACAAGCTGGAGTAAGACAAGCATGCGGCTGATTGTCGAATTGAATGGATGGAGACTGAATGCGCTCGCCTATTTTCTGAGATTGATGACACCTGGATAAAGGTTGAGGGGACCGACCCTCAAGCCGTTATAAGTGAGGTCGACATGCAGCTCCATCTCACATGCAGTGGTCTTGGCACCATTCACGCCTTCCACTCGCACAGTAGGCCCCCTGTCCTGGGGCTCGCGGTGGCCACTGGAAATGGCTACTGTATTAAAGATTGCCCTGCTCGTCCCGCTTTATTCATCTGTCTCGCACTTTTCTTTTTCTTTGTTTTTGCACTTTAATGCTATAATAATTGTGTAACATGTTATACTACCATCTCGTTGGCAACGTCTGAGAACATGGTGCCCGCCTCATACGGAATGGTATATTTAAATATTTACTGTTGCTAGCGTAATCTCTTAATTTCATTTAATTTCTTTTAATTCATTTATTCTGTCCTGTGATGGGCCACACGAATCGAGGTTTAGGAGAGAGAGTGAACCGTCGGCCGACTCTTCCCCTTCTGATATTCATTTTTCCCACCCATTTATCCATTTGACCATATCCGCTATAAATATTCCTGCCCCACAGAGCAGAAGAAGATATGCGCCTTCACACATGCTGCGTCCAAGCCTTTGCCACCTTGATTCTTCCGTCTCGCCCATCCCTCTCGCTTTTTGTTCCTCTCGCTTCTTCATTCCTCAGCCGTCTCACTGATTCTCCTTCTCGCTGTTTTTTTCGTCTTGCCGATTCTCTTTCTCGCTGCTTCTTTTCCGTCTTGCCGATTCTATTTCTCGCTTCTTCTTTTCTCTCAAACATCTCGCCTCTATCCGTATCGCCTAAAATGGGGAAGAAGAAAGTCGAGGAAGGCAAGGGGCGCAGTCACTGCGGGAAATAGTTTATAAATCATGACTTCCCTCCCGGCAGGCTTCCTGACAAAGACTACCGCAACTTCGTTCGCGAGTACATGAGGGAGGGGATCGAATCGCGGCCCCCCAAGGTTGGCGAGGCGATCAACACCTACTACCCGGGAGAGCTTGCCTTCCCGATCTCGCACTTTGAGGCCGGGTTGAGATTTCATATATGGCCGGAGGTAAAACAAGTCCTAAAGTATTTTGGTGTTGTCCTTGCGCAGCTTAACCCGAACGCTATTTCTGTGTTAATCACTTCTGCCAGCTATATGTGCCGGGAGCGCATCGAGTTTAGCTTGATGGTTTTCCGTAAGCTCTTCATCTACCATGCCAACGCCGATTGGGTCTCATACTTCACTGGCTAAGGGCTCAAGGTGTGTGAGACGCTCAATAAAAACCATCATTGGTTCACCAGATTCGTGTTCATCCATGGCAACTTCGGGGGCATCCCGGTCGCACCTGTGTCGCCCCCCGAGGTCTTTAGGTGTCTCCATAGGTGGGCGGCGCGGACAAGTGATGAGTCCACATATTACACTGATGTTTGGACTCATATGGGCATGTTTTATCGTCTTAGCATTGCACTTGAGAGCTATAACTGCTTATATTTGCTTATTTGCCTATTTTCTGATTAGGTGCACTTTAGTCCCATTTTCTGTGTGCTTTAGATGCTTCTGTGTTTTTGTTATTTTACTTGATCTTTAACCATGTCTTGAGAATGTGGTGTGCACTTTTGGTGGCATATCTGCCTCTTCTGTTGGTGCATGGGTTGTGTGCGTGCTCCGGAACAGCTCGGGAGACCCTGACGATACAGGAACACTGCGCACGATCACTGGACTGACTGCGCCACTGATCGTGCGCCACTGATCGTGCGCATTACATTCTCCTTTGCCAAATTCTGCCCGGGTAATCGCACGAGCACTGGCCATAGTGCGCACGACCACTGGTCGTGCCCCAATGCTCGTGCGCATTTACCTCTTGCTTTCTGCAAATCTGTCTTAACTAATCGCACGATTAGTGGATTCAGTGCGCATGACCACCGGTCGTGCGCCACTGATCGTGCGCATATCTGCTGATGTTTCTTTCCAAGTTGCAGCTTTAATTGGAAATTGCGCACGATCATCGACCGATAGTGCACACGACCACTGGTCGTGCGCCACTGATCGTGCACGCTGCTTTTGCTACGTTCGTATTTTAGGGCGTGCTCCACGATTTAGGTCAACTTCGTCATTTTTGCGATCGGGGTGTACGCGGGAAGTGCCATTGTACTTCTCCAGCTGCTCCATCCACCTCCACCTTCATCTGAAGTCCGTAGCCAGCAATTTCGAAGCTTTCCAAACCCTCCGGCGAAGCTCCCGGCCATTGATGACCTCACCTCCAAGCTTTCCACCGGAGTTGGAGAAGCAGACAACCTAGAGAACAGACTCAAAGGCCTTCGAGGTGATAGCTCGTTGGTAACGGAAGACTCCTCGGGCTGAGCCCGGAAGCGGATTGACAACTCGCTATTCCGGCCACGACCCGCGGTGGACCTTCACCCTCTAGTGGTTTACTCTTCTTCCTCTTCCTCTGTTGTATGGAATAATTTGCTATTGTAATGAACTATATTTTCTACTATATGTCTAAGTGGATGTTTGTGTTTTGCATTTGCTTGTGAGTTGTGTGTTGTGAATGCGCCACGTCCACTACACATCCACTCCATACACTTGTTTCACCCGATTGCACTCCGCATCAGAACACTTCCACTAACTAGCTTTCCGTCCACTCACCCAACCAAAGTTCGGCATCGCGACCGATACACTCACCTCTCCTTGCGAAGCGGTGCCTTCAAACTGCATAGATTTAATTAGTTTAGTAGATCAAGAAACCACAATCTCTCAAGCCCCCTTTTTACTCTTTTCTAAGTATAACCCTCATAACATTATTTTCTAAACTGTTCCCTCTCTGTGCTAATTGCATTCCTCAAGAGACCGACACTCGGGGCTTTATTCCCAAATTTTATTACTTGTGGGACCGGTGCGCTTGCCGATTTACACGCATCAACGAGCTGTTGTACGACTACTTTGTTGGCAAAAACTTCAAGGTCAACTTCTTGCGGCGGGTGCATGATTTGCAACCTCCCGTGCTCCGCGGCAAAGGTACTCTCGCTCTCTTGTCTCGTGTTTTATTTATTTTTCATCTCGCCATCTCATCACCTGCTTGCTGGTTTTAGGAGAGCGGGTCATACCAGTCCACCCCCTACAAGATCAACATCCAACCAATCAAGGGCCTCGGTATCGCCACCGCGGCGGCCGAGGCGGCGAGAGAGTCCCTAGCTCCTGCCCCTCTGAAGAGGCCTGTAGACGACAATGCGCCCTCTCTCTCCAGCCCTCCCAAGAAAAGGATGAAGAAAGCTATGGTCATCTCTAAAGGAAAATAGAAGGCCTAAAAGGAGAAGAAAATGTCGGGGTCCGTGAGCCCCATCTCAATAGAGGACTCACAGTCGCCCCGCTCGCCTCCCTCTCATGCCGTCTCGCCCACCCGCGAGACGGCTTTATCCAACCGGTCTCGCCACCTCTAATCAACCGGCTATCGCTACATCTCGCGAACTTGCTTCCCCCAGTATCACAACCCCCTCTTCTCATTTGAAATTCAATCTAAGCCCCGCGATCCAAGATTCTGCCGACGACCCAGTTCTGGTGTGGGAGAGGGACATCAACCGTGTGTCCATCTCCACCCTCCTTCCCTCTTGGAAAGAGTAGGAGGTTCCCACCAGCCACACCTTCTCTGTGGGCTACGGCCTTTATGGTGCACCCGAGGCAGTCTCCCCCGTGAATGAGTCCTCGCAAGACCTAGTCCTGAAGACCTCCCACGCCCAACTACGTGCCTTAGAGCTCTCGCATTGTACATCGCGCCGCCTGATTTACACTAACAAGAAATGGAAAGACACAGAGGCAGGCCTGACGACGGAGTGAGTGAAATCCGACGACCTTGCAAAAAGGCTATTCGTCGCTGAAATCCTCCTCATGAAACCCAGGGCAGAGTGGTAAGCCTTAAACTTATCCTTGCATTATTCTTTTTAAACATTCTTTGCTAATGACTGGGCGTCTCGCAGGATGCCGAGACAGCGGAGCGGATGAACTCGAGCATGTCGACCCTAGAGGAGGAGAATAAGGATTTGAAAGCTCAGATCACTCTCCTTCAGGACAATGCCTCGTCGTCGTCTCGCCGCAAACCCTTCCTGACACCTCCGCCTTAATATTCTCTGGATGAAGTTGAAGATTAGTGCCGAGATGCCAGAATCATGACGGCGGAGCTGGTTTTAAAGATGACGAAGGAGCTGGGGGTCGTGAAGGAAGACTCTGAAATGGTGACAGCTCGCGATCTGGTCCCCCGGCTCTATGGCGTGGAGAGCGAAGATTCTTCTTCCTGCGAGGAGGAATGAAATATTGCCCGTGAGATCCCGGACCCCTCTCCCTTTTTTGCTCCTATATAACTTAACTTCTTTTTGAGTTTCTCTTTGTGATTATTTTGAAAATGTATTCATGACAGTGTGATGAACAGATATTGATCAAATGCACACACTCTTGTATTGTTACTTTATTTTACATTTTGCGAAACGATTTATTGGCTTGCTTTTGTTTGCGAGACGGTGCTACCCACCCGTCTCTCCACCTCGCATTTACTCTTTTCACTTCGCTTTATTTTGTTTACTGCGAGACGACCATTTGATGCGCTCACGCCAGCGAGACGTTGCTACGTCTTGTCCTTTCGCTTCGTTAGAGAGTTGACTTTTTTTAAAGAACAAGTCGTCACTTCCCTCATCTTATTTATGTATGAGACCAACTAATATAACCCTCTCGTCTTGCCCTAGGGTACTCCCGGTGCGAGTGGCTTTTAGTGTTTTAACTTGTTCCCTTATTTTAGGCCGAGCCTTTTGTCCCGCGCGAGTGCCCGCTTGTCACAACCCGCATTTTCACCGCATAAAAATCTTATAAGAGTAAGGGAAAATGCGCGTCATGATGCCACATCAGCAGGGGATAACTGCGGACGCTCAGGCAGACACCAAACTAATCATGAAGAAAGATTCCTTGGGTAAATTTAAGGAAAAAAAATTAGTTAAGTGCAATAGTTAGCTGTATCCCTCGGCTTAGTCGCTCATCTAGTCCACGAATCAAAATATAATTATACGCTGCGGAAAAATACTTGTTTAGATTAACTCAAAACGTCCTACATGAGTAAAAACAAAACGTCCCCAAAGGACAACTCATGCTATGCAAGACTCTAAATTTATTATAGTAGGAAAGATAGCTTTTATGGTCGCTAAAAATAACGAGTTAGAGTTTCAAAGTATGCAATGCATGAAGTAATGGTAGTAGATTTTATTGTTGAAAATACCTAACATGCATTCCTAGCATAAATCCTCCCAGAGAACAAGTAATCCACATTTAAAGAAATGAGCAGCTAGCAAGTATCAAACAACTAACAATTCAGTGGGCGCCAACAAACTGACACGAACCCACGAACAAAAGTTTGTCTGTACTAATAAAACTAAACAAACAACAAACTATCTCGCTAAGACGAGGCAACAACCACGACCAACACTGCCGCCCAGAAAACTCCAAAACAAGTACTGCTAACTGCAACTGCTCTGAACCTGAGGCATTCCAAAGTCAGAACACCTCAGCAAGAAGTTACAAATGGTGGCAGGAAAAAATAATAAGAAAAAGTAAACAAAGATCAACAGGGGTACCAACCCAAAACCAAAAGCACTAAAGTAAAGTACAAAAAAAACAGGGCATCAACAGGAAAAGAACTCCTACGTGATTTGTCACGTTCCACAAGGGTACACCAGACACACAAGGCTATAAGGTGACTACATGAATATTTCACCAGAAAGAAAATACAAAACCTTTATTAGGAACCTGTGGTCGACTCTACCCAAAAACACAGGTGAAGTGGTCACTCTTGGACACACCACCCAAAAACACGGGCGAGGTGGTCACTCTTGGACACACCACCCAAAAACAAAATGGATATATAATCAGTCTAACTGCAAGGGAGTCTCATACACTACACCATACACCGTAGACATCCAAAAATTAGGTAGACTTCCACAGGGCACTAATGAAGGAAACAAATACTGCGGAGGTGGAATCGTCCACTAACTCCCGCATTCATGAAACCCAAAGAAACCACAACACAAATATCTCGAGATTTTGGCTCGATAGATTCTACTTGAAATTACCGAACTCAAGACGCGGTTGATCCACCTCTAGGAGCAACTTACAGTCCTAGATAAATTCTAACGCGTTTAATAGCGAAAGCTAAGGCATACATAGACATCATTAAGACACAGCAGGAACATTTAACCAAATCAAGACAAAATCAGGCTTTCCAAGACAAAACCTTACAACAACAAAGGATCATTGAAATGATTAATTATAACAATAATTTGGAAGAATAAGCGCAGAAAATTTAAAGAACATGAAAATATAGTCATTACCATCAGATCAGACAAACAGAAACGAGGGGAAACCACCACTTGCCTTGGTTTTACTAGAAAAGTCCTCTGAATCGCTCCACGTCATAGATCAGGGCAAAAGGCTGCGGGAAGATTTGAAATCTAGACAAAAATGGTCGAAAAGGGGGTTAGGGCCGAAAAACCCTAACGAGAAATCTCAAGAAACGGGGAAGAAATTACCACGATGGCGTAGCTCTCTGTGAGGGCTTACTGGATCTACAATCGGATTGCGAATTCGAGCACCGGAGCACCGTCAATGGCCATCGGAATAAATAAGGACAGACAACCTCTTTCTCGCTCACGCAGCTCTGGTTCGAGAGGAAAAAAAGAATCGGAGAAGATGAAGAAGGTATTTATACTAAAGGTGATAACAGGAAGAACAAACAAAAAAAAATACCGGGTTCGGCTGAACCAGTTTTCTCGGGATAGAAGGAATGGATTACTCGAGTACAAGGCAAATTCTCGAGTACTGCAAGAGGATTACTCGGGTAAAAGGCAATTACTAGAGTACTGAATACAGTACTACTCGAGTACAAGGGAATAAAAATTTACTCGAGTGCTAAAGGGAAGACAAATCCTTTCGACTCTTGGTCAAGCTCAGCTCGACGTTCATCGAACAAAAGGAAAAACTCCATTCGACGAATTCTATTCGAAAATTGTCAAACGCAAGGCCTGATCGTCGATCCCAATTCGGAAATCTTCGAACGTAGAACACCGGGCTCGATCGTCGAACTCAATTCGAAGATCGACGAACTCAATTCGAAAATCATCGAACTCAATTCAAAGGGCCCGATCGTCGAACTCAATCCTAAGATCGTCGAACTCAACACGCAAGGCCAGATCGTCGAACTCAATCCGAAGAACGTCGAACTCAACACGTAGGGACAGATCTTCGAACTCAACACAAAGATCCGCTAGACCTACAGCAAGCTCCGCTCGACGTTTCGTCGAGCTCAGCACGACAGTCGTCGCGCTCAACGATCGTCGACCTCCAGACAGCACCTAGAAAAGAATTACAATCGTCAAGCTCCAGACAGTGCCCAGAAAAGAATACAATCATCAAAATCCACTCGACGATCGTCGACCTCGATACAGAGCCCATAAAAATTACAATAAGGTTGGTTCGACGAAATTCCACACCTTTAGGAGGGCTTCCCGAGAATCAAAACAAGCAGTCATTAATATAGCAATTATCGTGTTCATATAGTTGAACATGGAAATATGAGATCAAAACAAAGGCTCAAACACGCCGAATTAAAGAAACTCACACCGTAGGCAAACACTGACGCTACGAACACAACGGCGAAGTCAAAACCAGAATCCTAAGAGCCATTCTCGAGATATAAATATTTTTTCAAAGCTTACAACAAACATAAACAAAACCCAAAACTTCGATCGCGCGCCGAGACTCCAAAAATGCTCGGGTTGCGACGAAACTGGACGAGCACGTCCAAAACTACTCAAATCCAACACTTGACGTTAAAAGTAACGCCACAACATCATAAATCTGACGTTGCCCAAACAAATAAAATCATCAAAAAAAATCGGGGGCATTACACCGCTCGCCGTAGGCGAGACCATCCCCATGTCTGCCAGCTGGGAGTGCCTCCACTCACACAGCTCCAGCCTTTGCCTCCCATAGTTTATTTTTCATGAGACTAAGTAGGGATGCTCCCTAAGGATGTCTCCCAAACCATTCTGTCATCGAGTGAGCATAGAGCCCTGCCAGCTTGATGAGAGCCTGTGCATTAGGTCTACGTGGGGCCGAGCCAGGCTCGGGGTAGTGCAAAAGTCTACAAGAACCAAGAAATAAGTCTCCAAGAACCAATCCTTTCCCCCACATGAGAGTCTTTGGAACTTCCAGCTAATGAGAGCCTGCACAGCGGGTCTACTGGGGCCAAGCCGAGCTCGACATAGTGCAAAAGTCTCCAAGAACCAAGTCTCCAAGAACCAAGTCTCCAAGAACAAATCCTTTCCCCCCACAGGCGAGACATCGGACTGGCCAGCTAATGAGAACCTGTGCAGTAGGTCTACCTAGGGTAGAGCCGCGCCCGGGGTCCCTTAATGCCACATGTGAGCCTTCAGACCTGCCAGCTAATGAGAGCCTGCGCAGCGGGTCAACCTGGGGCAGAGCCAGGCTTGGGGCAGTGCAAAAGCATCAAAGAACCAAGAACCAAGTCTCCAATAACCAATACTTTCCCCCACGGGAGAGCCTTCAGACCTGCCAGCTAATGAGAGCCTAGCAGCTGGTCTACCTGGGGGCGAACCACGCTCGGGGTAACTCACCCCCACAGGCGAGCCTTCGGACCTGCCAGATAATGAGAGCCTGTATAGCGTGTCTACCTGGGATCGAGCCATGCTCGGCGTAGTGCAAAAGTCTCCAAGAACCAAGAATCAAGTCTCCAAGAACCAATCCTTTCCCCCACAGGCGAGCCTTCAGACCTGCCAGCTAATGAGAGCCTGCACAATGAGTCTACCTAGGGTCGAGCCTTGCTCGGGGTCCCTTACCCCTACAGGTGAGCCTTCAGACCTGTCAGCTAATGAGAGCCTGCACAGCGGGTCTACTGGGGGTCGAGCCAGGCATGGGGCAGTGCAAAAGTCTCCAAGAACCAAGTCTCCAAGAACAAATCCTTTCCCCCACAGGCGAGCCTTTGGAAATGCCAGCTAATGAGATCCTACGCAGCAGGTCTAGCTGGGGATGAGCTGCGCTCGGGGTCCCTTACCCCCACAGGCGATCCTTCAGACCTGCTAGCTAATGAGATCCTATCCAGCGGGTCTACCTGGGGCCGAGCCAGGCTCGGGGTAGTGCAAAAGTCTCAAAGAACCAAGAACCAAGTCTCCAAGAACCAATCCATTCCCCAAAGGCGAGCCATCGGACCTACAGGCTAATGAGAGCCTGCATAGTGGGTCTACCTGGGACCGAGAAAGGCTCAGGGTAGTGCAAAAGTCTCCAATAACGAAGAACCAAGTCTCCAAGAAACAATTCTTTCCCCCACAGGCGAGGCTTCGGACCTGCCAGCTAATGAGAGCATGTGCAGCGGGTCTACCTGGAGCCGAGCCATGCTCGGGGTCCCTTACCCCCACAGGCGAGCCTTCGGACCTGCCAGCTAATGTGAGCCTGCATAGCGGGTCTACCTAGAGCCGAGCCAGGCTCAGGGTAGTGCAAAAGTCTCCAAGAACCAAGTCTTCAAGAACCAATCCTTTCCCCCACAGGTGAGCCTTCATACCTGCCAGCTAATGAGAGCCTATGTAGCGGGTCTACCTGGGGTCGAGCTGCGCTCGGGGTCCCTTATCCACACAGGCATGCCTTCGGATCTGCCAACTAATGAGAGCCTGTGCAGTGGGTCTACCTATGGCCGAGCAAGGCTCGGGGTAGTGCAAAAGTCTCCAAGAATCAGGTCTCCAAGAATAAATCCTTTCCCCCACAGGCGAGCCTTCGGACCTGCCAGCTAATGAGAGCCTGCACAGCGGGTCTACCTAGGGCCGTGCCATGCTCGGGGTCCCTTACCCCCACAGGCGAGCCTTTAGACCTGCCAGCTAATGAGATCTTGCGCAATGGGTCTACCCGGGGCTGAGCCAAGCTCGGGGTAGTGAAAAATTCTCCAAGAACCAGGAACTAAGTCTCCAAAAACCAATCCTTTCCCCCACAGGCGAGCATTTGGACCTTCCAGTTAATTAGAGCCTGCGTAGCGGGTCTACCAGGGGCCGAGCCGCGCTCGGGGTCCCTTACCCCCACAGGCGATCCTTCGGACCTGCCAACTAATGAGAGCATGCGCAGCGGGTCTACCTGGGCCGATCAAGGCTCGGGGTAGTGCAAAAGTCTCATCTCCTTGCCATCAGCATTTCACAGTAGGTAAAATCAAAAGTAAATTGAGGAACATAGTATGACAAACTTTACTTTGAGTATACAATTTCACTTTCCCCCTTCTCATGGGTAGATGCGCTTTAAGTCAACACCACTCCAGGTGTGGCTCTTGGTCCAACCCTGTATGTCTTGGAGGCCGTAACCTCCCATTCTCAGGACCCTCTCGATAATATAAAGCCCTTCCCAATTTGAGTTGAGCTTACCCACGGGGGCAAATCTCACTGTAGCATCAACTTTCTTCAACACCAGATCTCCCTCCGTGAACTGCTTGATCCTGATATGCTTGTCAAAGTATTTTGCCATCCGTCGTTCGATCTCTTCCTGCCTGATAGCTACGACATCACGTAGCTCTTCTACCATGTCCAACGAGAGGTGTAACCCCCCTACATTTTCTAACCGACAAGCCTCATCCCCATCACCCGCCGCCGCGACTCGTAGGGATCGAACCTCAAACTCCACGGGCAGGACTGCCTCACACCCATGGGAAAGTTTGAAGGGGGTCTCGCCGGTGCCCATGATCGGGGTTGTCCGCAAGACCCACAATACTGAAGGAAGCTGTTCTACCCAACTACTCCTCAAGTTCTCCACCTTCTTCTTGAGCAGGTTCACGATGATCTTGTTGGTCGCCTCCACCTGGACGTTGCTCCTAGGGTGATGTACGGAGGCAAATCTAAGGTCTATCCCCAGCTGAGAGCAGAAGCTAATGAATTCTTCGCTGGCAACTTGGGCCCATTGTCTATTACTGTTGCCAAGGGGAGCCCATGCCTGCATATGATCTATCCCTAGACAAAATTCCTGATGACTTGTGAGGTGACCTTGGCCAATGCCTTGACCTCCAGCCACTTTGAAAAGTAATCAATCATGACCAGGAGGAACCTCCTCTGCCCACTAGCTGGAGGGAATGGCCCGACTAAATCCATCCCCCAGATGGCGAAAGGCCATGGTGTCATGATGCTTTGGAGCCTTTGAGCGGGCAAGAGCTGGAGGGGGGCGTACAGCTGACACTTCCAGCACCTCCTCACAAACTCAGCCGCATCCTTCCTTAGTGTCTGCCAGAATTAACCTTGCCTTACCACCCTTGCTTCGAACGTCCTTCCCCCCGAGTTACTACCACATTCACCTGAATGCACTTCCTCCAGGATCCTCTGGATCTCCTCCTCTGTCACACACCTTACCAGGAGACCTGACAACATCTTCCGATGTAACCCCACTTCCAGCATTAAGTAGTGAGCCGCCATGTGCCTGAATCCTTTTGCATCCTTGGCCCCCTCCGGAAGCTCGCTAGTGGTTAGGAAGGTCACCAATGGATCCACCCAGGAGGGTCGCCGATCCACCTCCATCAACTATCCTTCCTCGATAGCCGGTTGAAACAGATCAGTCATGTCCCTCCTCCCCGAGGTCGAAACTTAGCCAACCGATCAGCAGCTGTACTCTCTTCCCTGGGAACATGTAGAATGGAGAATGTCTGGAACCCTGTGAGATCGCCCTCACCTTGTATAAGTACTTCACAAGGGTTGCATCCCGAGCTTCGAACTCTCCTCGGATCTATGATACCACCACCAACGAGTCCGTAAATGCCTCTACATCTCGGATCTCAAGTTCCTTTGCCAAACGAAGGCCAGCTATCACGGACTCATACTCCGTCTGGTTGTTAGTCGCTGGAAAGTGCAAGACCACTACTTGTTCTATAGTGACCCCTTGAGGGATTATCAACACCACCCCTGCTCCGAGGGCATTCTTTCCTGATGCCCCATCAACCATCATCGTCTACTCCTCCTGTGGCCACGGACCCTCGGCCCTGACCTCAACAATGTAGTCTGCCAAGAAGTCAGCCACCGCCTGTGCCTTAATGGAGAGCCTTGGAACGAATGAGATATCAAACTCACTCAATTCGATAGACCACTTGTCCAACCTACTTGAGTGCCCCACTCCCTCAAAAATCTTGCAAAGGGGATGGTCTGTCACCACCCTGATTGAATGCGCTTGGAAGTACGGCCGCAGCTTCCTGGCTGAAATGATCAAAGCATACACTAGATTTTCTAAGATGGGGTAGTAGAGCTCCACCTTCTTTAGGATCCTGCTAACGTAGTAGATTGGCAATTGCTTCTTCCCATCTTCCCTGACCAGCACAGAGCTCACAGGCCTCTACTCCTACTATTAGGTATAAGGCTAGGTCCTCCCACTCCTTTGGGCTTGGAAGTAGAGGAGCCAGGGAGAGCTGCATCTTTAGCATTTGGAAAGCCTCTTCACATTCGGCGGTCTACTCGAACCTTTAAGTACAGCGCAGTACTTTGAAGAATGATGAGCATTTTTCTCCCGACCTGGAGAGGAATCTGGTTAGCCCGGCCAGCTTGCCTGTCAAGCGCTGGACCTCCATAGCGTTACGTGGACACTTCAGCTCCAGGATATCCTTCACCTTATCTGGGATAGGCTCCACCTGTAACATCCCTCAAACAACTAGATCCCCCAAGGAGTGGTTTTGTCATGACTAGGTCATGACAAAACCCTAGGAAGCCCAAGAAGGGCAAAAGAACCTAGGAATGTAGGTGAGATCATTATGGTCTGTAAATAGTAGATTCCTAAACCCTAGTTTAGGATGACCATGTGGCTTTACCATGACTCTAAGACACCACCATGGTCTCACCAATCCATTGGGAGGTCCATTAGAGCCCTAAGGGGCCATTGGGATTGACCCAGGGTGGCCAAGTTGACCTAGAACCACCCTAGGCCTAAATTGGGCAAGGTGCCCTAACTAAGGGCATTATGCACTAGAAAAGCCTAACCAACCCTACCAGGGTCTTCCTAGACCTAAAGTGGGGTAAAAGGGTCACTAAGGACCCATGGAGGGCAGTCAAAGTGGTTAAGTTGACCAAAGTCAACTCTAACCCTAAATGGGTCAACTTGACCTATATAGGGACAACTAACCTTCCCTTAGCCAAGTGGATCCCACTCATGTCATCCTAACCCTAGGGTGAGGTCAATGGGTCACCTAGGACCCATTGGGGTCAACACCAGATCCTAAGGTTACCCAAGTCAACCCTAGCCCTAAACTTGTCAACGTGCCCTAATTAAGGGGCAAGTGACCTTTAGAGTGCAAGTCAACCCTACCCATGTACTTCTAGACTTTAGGGGAGGACCATGGGTCATTAAGGACCCATTGGGGTCAGCCCTAGTGGCTAATTTGACCAAAGTCAACTCTTGGGTCAAAGTGGTCAAACTAGCCTAAATGGCTAACTCAAGCACAATCCAATTTGGCTAGGGCCAAACAAGTGTGGCACATTGTTCTATGAGGTGGTGAGACACATCGTGTGCCCACCAAATTCAGAATTGGGTGACTAGGAGGGAGAAAGAGGGAGTTACCCAAATTTGGAGGAGAGAGAAGGTTAAGCTTAATTGACATCATGGCCATGGAGGCCCCATAACTACCCCTTTTGATGGGGCTTTAACTCCTTGTAGGCAGGGGAGGAGTTTTCAGGAGGTGGCCGGCTAGTGGGGAGGCTCAGGCCCTCAAATTGGGTGAAACCGAAAAGTCCCCATTAATGGCTTTAATGGTGTCTTGAAGAATTGGGGAGTTACAAACCTCCTCTCCCCAATTCCTTCATTAGAGACCTTCACCAGGGCAAGGGGAAGATTTTCTCCCGATCATATTTCAGTTATAGAGGAGTTGGTGTGGAGGTTGCAGAGGAGCCAAAGCTTGGTGGTCGGAAATGGCGAGGAGGCATAATACCCGTTCTGAGGTCGCGATTCAGGTCCTCCTCCTCTCCTTCTTCCATGGGTAGATCATAGCAACATTTAGGGACAAGTTTCGGGCTCAAATGAGACCGATCAGGAGAACTTTTTCTCCAGTTTTTCCCGCAAAAATAACCCGTCTGGTTCGCTGGAATAGGCTCCTCTGTCGGCCGTGCCGCCGCCTGGCGTTAGCCACCACCTCAACGGAGCTGGTGGTGGCGGTGGCCGGCCAGGGAGGTGGCCGGATGGCTGGTTGTGGTGGTTGGCAGTTGCTGCAGGCGGGTTGGATCGTGGTCGTTGGCTGGAGGAGGAAGACGATCCAGCCACCCTTGGATCTTGCATTGTGATTAGTGCTGGCAATGATTTTAAACTATAGGTTATTTATTTCTGTTTATTTCATATTCTGTCATACTTTAGGTATTTAATGTTTTTAATTATTAAAAATACCTAGATGCCAATTCAGAGAAAATGGTCAACATATAAATGTTGCCCTATGGGTCTACTTTAATTCAAAAATGGTTTGAACCAATTCGGGTGCTTGTTTTGCCCAAGGATCTCATTTTGGTGGGAACTATACCTAGAGCTAGGAAGAGATTAAAATGAGTGCCCATACTTCATATCTTGTCCAAATATCTTGACATTTTGACACGGTGTCACTCTAGTATATAAATAGGACCTGCCCAAAAATGAGAATTTTTGGGGACAATATTTCTATTGTTTTTGAAATTATTTACTTACTCTAGGGTAAATTAATTAAGGGACCAAATGACCTCCAAACTCACCCAAATTTTGGTGATGGTCCTTGGTGTCATCACAATACTCTGGTTAAAATTTCATCTCATTTGGAGATGGTTTGAATTGAAATCATGCAAACCCTAGCCTTGCCAAAATAAGGGTATTTAGGTCAAAAAGTGCACTATGGGTTTTGAGTGGCCAAATCATCTCAATAGAGTTTGAAAGTGGGGACACTGACTTGGCATGACTTTTAACACCCTCGCATGGACGATGGGGTGGATTGGAACGGATTTGCCATAGGATCTAAGACCATACCCTAAGGATGGGCTTTTGTGTCTTGTGAATGACATGGGGCCAAAAGACCTTGTATGGACTTAATATTTGGTATGGAGGGTACTCGGGTAGCTAAATCCCTCTGGTAAAAATCTTAGGGGATTTGGGAAAGGGTAGGCCCCACAAAACCATAACCCTAGTTTAGGGCACAAACTATGTAGTGATAGAATAGGGTACTAAAACTTATTAAACAGTAATGAAACTTGTGTAGTGTGGTCATAGGAGTAGTAGGTACCTCCAAAAATTTAATTGAGAATTTGGATCAATAATCTTAGTACTTCCTTTGTAATGCTTGAGTAAGCCCTACTTAATCGTTTGGTTATTGTGAACTCAATGTACATTGGAAAGTCATAAAGATTAGGCAGAATAAGTTTTAGACTATTACTCCCATGTATGAATTTTATTAGAATTTTTGAATACATAATTACAGTACCTACTTCACAAGCTCATTAATTTGGAAACTTGTTCAATATTTTGTTTAGAGTTCATTACTTATTGATAAATTATGAAACTTGACCTAGAGTATTTATATGTCCTTACAATCATGCTTGAATTTTCTCAGAATTTTTGG
Organism: Platanthera guangdongensis; assembly: GCA_039583875.1. NCBI lineage: Eukaryota > Viridiplantae > Streptophyta > Magnoliopsida > Asparagales > Orchidaceae > Platanthera > Platanthera guangdongensis. Next base: position 29,789,503 of record CM077155.1, on the reverse strand, counting down.
AATTATTCTTGCTGTACTTGCCCCTTAAAAATGATTAATATATATTATATTTAAAATTAGAATTAAAGACCTAAACCTTGCTAAACAATTGGGAGATTTTGGATTTTATGTTAAATAGTTATATTGTATTTATCATAAATCTTGTGTAGCATTTGCTTGTCTCAAATTGGTACTTCATGTTCAAACTTGATGTTTTTGGATTACTAGAATAATTAAATAAATTATCAGATAAAATTGGAAAATTATGAATTTCTTTGTTTAGGCTTAAAATGTCATGATAGCCCTCCAATAATTATTATAGGGATACTAAATGATTATTTTGAGTACCTCAAATTTTACACATCATATAGCTTAAGTTGGTCTGCAATTAGTAAAACTGCAGAAATTATGTTGGAATATGAATTTGGGCACAAGATTTAGGGTTTATTGTTTGCTGGTTTGGATAAATAAAAATGTGTTCATCATTGGAAGTTAGTGTTAACCCAGAAATCAGCGATCCCACCGAAGGTGGCTATCTTGCTAGTCGCGGCCTGCCCCAGGTTCTCCCCAGAGGTCGCGACCAGTCCAAGGATGGGCTGACAGACTTATCTGTCCGCCCAAGTCACGTGGTCATGGCGGTCTCCTCAGTCTGACCGTCCAGGTCGCGCAGCAGCCTCTTGTCCTATAGGTGCTGCAGAGTGCATTCCCAGTCCCCCCTGCAGGCCGTATGGCTTGCCCAGCTAACCGCACCTTGCCCAGCTAACTGCGCATTGATGTTGTATTCAATTGGAGCGGACTTCCTATTTCCCTAATCAATGGAGGTGAGCTCCAACTCGCCATACCTGCTTAGCAGCGGCGGACTGCCCCTCAATCCTCCTACATGGATGTCCAGGTCTACCAGCTGATCAAGTCTTGCCAGGCTCCTAACACGGTGTTCGCCCAGTCTTCACAATATGGTACGGACCCAACTCCAGCTCGTAGCGTAATAGCAGTGGCGACTTTCATCCAGTCTGCTAGTCAGCAGTGGCGACCTGCCCTCAGTCTGCCAAGTCGCTTGTCTCTGACCCAGCAATAAGCCTCCATTAGTGGAGGCAGGCTCCTCCAGTATCTCGCAAGCTGGGCGGACTCATCGTGGAGTCCGCCAGAGGAACCATAGATCAACAACCGGCGATCTGCCTCGCTTTACGTAGCGGTCTATGCGGACTCAGTCTGTAGTCCGCCAGTCTAGCCCTCCAATTTCCCAGTGCCCGCTTCTTCCCAGCAGTGGCAGGCAGTTCCTCTAGCTCCCCATCCCGCACATCCACTCAGTGACCAGCTCGCCAGTCCTCCAAAGGTTGGCGAACTTGGTCTCGGCACCCCTCTAGAGAGCAACATTGTCAATCATTCTACGCCAGACTGCGCCATACCGCGCAGACACAACTTTGACCCGCAAATTGGGCGGACTCATTACGCAGTCCGCCAAGACAGCCCTCAAGCAAGCCTGTTGGAACACCCTATTACTGATTTGGTCAAGGATCACTATGTCCTTAGGAAAATTATTTTGACCTCCTTGTATAGTTTTTAAGGTCAATTAGATTGAGTCTAAGGGTTAGTATTTAGGCTTGAAAGCTGCCCCTAACACCCTCAGATTAGATATTCAAATTCGGAGACTAAGTCATTTTCGTCGAGCTCAGGTCGACGAATCGTCGAACTCAGTTCGACTATCTCTGAGCTCAGTTCAACGAGTCGTCGAACGCCATTCGACGATCTTCGAGCTCAGATCGATGCTTATGTCTCTAGCTGTTTTCCCAGTCTCTGAGCTCAGGTTGACGATAGTTGAGCTCAGATCGACGATTTCTGTTTCCAGTCTAGTTCCAGTCTCTGAGCTCAGGTCGACAATAGTTGAGCTCAGATCGATGATTTTCTGGAGAGATCGACGATTCTCAAGATTCAAATTCAGACAGTTATGGAATTATATGTTATTTATTCCCAGCATTTACTTCAAGGATCTTGTAGTGTTTTCAATTAATCTGGAGCAAGTTTCAAGGGAGATTTAAAGGAATGTTTTCTAGGACTTTCCTCCATTGACAAAATTCAATTAAGGAAGTCATTAATGAGTGGCTAACGGCTATCTTGGAGACAGAGAATCAATTCATTCTTTTCAGATCTAAGGAATAAAAGAGGACTTTCTTTCTACTACTCAACACATAGAAAAGAATTCTTTGCTGGACACACAAACAGACATGCTAACAGAATTCATTCAGAACACTCACCACTGAAGGAGATCAACACACAGAAAAGAATTCTTTGCTGGACACACAGACAGACACGCTAACAGAATTCATTCAGAACACTCACCACTGAAGGAGATCAACATATAGAAAAGAAAAATCTCTAGATCTCTTTTGACTCAAGTGTTCAAAGGCTTCATCCATCAAGACTCCAAACACTACACATTTCAGCAACTGCTGGAATCATCCTTTGCTGGAGATCTCATCTACTGAAGGCCTATCACCCTAGTGCAAAGCTTCTTTTTCTGAATAATTTCCAGATCTCAGGGGAGCTTTGACAACATCATCCACTAGTCTTCTCTCTGATTGTTGATAGAGAAGATCATCTCACCTCTTTCTTTTTCTGCTGTAAAAGGGTTTCTCAAAACTCCCTTCAAAAGTTTTCTGCTGGTGTCTGAGACCTTGTCAAAACTCAGTGGTGGCAAGACACCTGATCAAAAAATCTGGTTTGGTTTTTCAGCACCTTATCAAAAGCTCATTATTGCACAGGACACCTGATCAACTCATCCTGCAGTGGATTCCTAACTAGGGTGGTAGAAGAGTGGATGTACACAGATTGATTGGGGAACCACTATAGCTCCTTGTGTCTTCTGGTTGCTATATTTTGTTTGCTGTGTGTTGTGTTTTTAGTTCTTACTTTCACAATTGTTTATTTACTGCAAGCACCTTACACATATACATAAATTAAGTATTCCACTACAAAATAGTTTTTAACTTGAAAATTATTTTAATACACTTTATTCACCCCCCTCTAGAGTTAAGGTAGATCTTATCCCCACTTTCATTTGGTATCAGAGGCAGGTTGGTTAAATGACCTTATTCCTACAGGCTAACACCTGAACCAAAAGATCTCTGATAAGATCAATCTTTTATAGAGGGTTTTTATTCTTATTATTTGTATTATACTTATCCTTATATAAAACCATGGCACAGAACAAAGATTATGCTAGCACCAGACTTCCAGTGTGCAATCTATCCTAGTTTGCACTTTGGAAGGCAAGGATAAGATTGTACATGAATTCTATTGATGAAGATATCTTTAATTCTATTTTGACAGTGTGTCCAAGACCCCCAGTAGATACTAGTACAAGTGCTGTTCTACCTCTTTTAGGAATAGATGCAGAAGTAAAAAAATGGAAAGTTGCAGATGCGAAAGCAATGAACATTTTGGCACAAACCATGTCTGATGAAATATTTCAAAAAGTAGCTGAATGCAACTCAGCAAAAGAGATATGGGACAAACTATCTGAAATAGTGTCAGGATCTACAGATGAAAGGAAAGATAGAAGATCCCATCTCATAACTCAGTATGAGAACTTCAAGAAAGGAGAAACTGAGTCAATTGCTGATATGTATAACAAACTCAGTCTTATAATCAATGAACTGAAAACCTTGGACAAGGAGATCTCATTGACTGAACTCAATGACAAAATCCTAATATGCTTCCCCAGCACTTGGGACTCAAGGATCTGGCCAATCAAGGATGCCATAAGCCTAAATGAGATCACCACTGAGGCTCTTTTGGGCAAGCTCCAGTCTTATGAGCTGTTCATCAAGAACAGAGAAGAAGAGCAGAAGGATGCTTCTCCAGCAATCAGAAAAGAGAAATCAATAGCATTCAAAAGCTATTGAAGATCAGCCTGAAGACAAGGTCACAGGCAATGAATAGCTGCTAAGCTTATTGTCCAAAAGGTTTTGTAAAATGGCCAGGATGGACTTCAAGAAAAAGTCATTCAGAGGGCATGAAAAGCCAAGGTATGATAATTCCAATAACAAAGAAATTATTTGTTTTGGATGCAGGAAACTCAGGCCACATTGTGCCTGACTGTACAGAAAATCAGAATAAGGACAAGAAGGACAGGAAAGAAACGAGAAGAGACATAGACTTCAAGAAAAACAGGAATGACAAACCCTCCTCCAGCAAGAACAAACCTACCAGGAAGGGGTTTGTAGCTGAAACCTGGAGTGAAACAGAAGAAGAATCAGAAGTTTAATCCAGCTCAAGTGATGATGAAGATGATGCTGAAGAAAAGGAGTTTTGCATGATGGCTATCAATGCCTCTCAACACAATACTGATGCAGAATAAGAGTCAGAGTCTGAATCAGAAACTCAATCTGAAGAGGATCAGGTAATAGACTCATTTGATTTTAATTCAGAGGACTTCAAATGTGAATTTAAGGCACTTTGTTTAGATCTATTAAAACCTGAGAAAGAAATTTTTTTCTCTCAGAAATCAATTGTCTGAACAAAGCACCTTAAAATCAAATAACCTCAAACTCTCTAAGGAGTAGGAATGTTGTAGGGAGCAGATAGCCTCACTGAAAAGTGAACTATCAGAGGCCAAGAAATTTGAAGAATCCCTCAATGAGAGAAGTATCAAACTAATGGACATCACAAGCACAGTGAACTCAAGATTCAATAGTATACTGGGCTTGGTTGCTTCATCCAGACAACCTATAGTATTAACAAGCCCAATCAAGTTTATCTCAGATAAAGGTAAGGGAGTTGTAGAGGTGGCTAGGAAGAATTCTGATTTACCTAAGAAAACAAAAGTTCAACAGAAAACATCGAACGGAGCTCGACGATCGCCGAATGGAGCTCAACGATCTCAGGATGAATCGTCGAACTCAGGTCGACAATCTCTGAACCCTGAACTCTGGCATAGTCGATCTTCTAACAGAGCTTGACAATCTGACCCAGGGTCGTCGAACTCAACTCAGAGATCGTCGAACAGAGCTCAGAGTTTTGAAAAATCCTTCAAAGGTAAATCAAACTTCAATCCTAGAGGTCCTACATCTCTAAGGTTTAACCCTTATACTGAATGGATAATACCTCATAGGAGATATCATCCTGAAGGCTATTAGAGTCAATCAGGGATGTCTTTTATTTCAGAATTTAAAGGTTATCAACCTAGGCCCAAGGTAAACTGGGTCAAAAATAAATAAATTATTTTATGTGCAGGTGAAGATCTATCCAACATCAAATCAGCAATGGTATCTGGATAGTGGGTGCTCAAAGTACATGACAGGAAACAAGGATAATTTCACATCCTTCAAAGCCAAACTTGGACCCAAAGTAATATTTGGTGATTCAAACTTTGGACTAACAAAAGGATATGGTGCAGTCCAGATTGGCTCAGTCACATTCAATAAAGTAGCTTATGTAGAAGGACTAAAGCACAACTTAATCAGCATCAGCCAACTGTGTGATGAAGGCTACCAAGTGACTTTCAACAAATCCTCATGCAAAATCAAATTAGAGGACAACACAACTATGTTGACAGGTAAAAGGAAAGGTAACATTTATCTTGTGGATTTTCTTTCAACTAAGGTAGATATATGCTTGTTCACTTCCATTTGTAGACCTAATGATCTATGACATAAAAGATTAGGACATATAAACCTTAGAACCATTGCTGGGCTATCCAAGGACAACCTTGTTATAGGACTACCTTCTGGCCCCTACAAGAAGGAAGGACTTTGCAGGGCTTGTCAATTAGGCAAGCAAACCAAAAATAGCTTAAAGTCACTTAATAAGAGTGATTCACCTAGGATTTTGTATCTATTACACATGGATCTCTTTGGACCCATTACAGTACAAAGCTTAGGAGGGAAATCCTATACTTTAGTAGTTGTAGATGAATTCTCTAGATTCACATGAGTGTTCTTTTTGAGGAAGAAGTTTGATAACTATAAGTGTCTAATAGAGTTTCTCAAATGCATACAGCGTGAGTTCAATACTCACATTGCCCTGATCAGAAGTGATCATGGGACAAAGTTTGATTCTCTTCTTATGCAAGAGTTCTATCACAGTGAAGGGATCAGACACACTTTCTCAGCTCCTAGAACTCCTCAACAAAATGGGGTGGCTGAAAGGAAAAACAGAACCCTTATTGAATCTGCTACTACATTATTGTCAGATGCTCACCTTCCTCTATCCTTTTGGACAGAGGCAGTGAACACCTCCAACTATGTGTTGAATAGAAGTTTGATACATAAGCTGAAGAGCAAGACTCCCTATGAATTACTCAAAAGTAAGAAACCTAAAGTAGATTATTTTAAAATTTTTGGTTGCATTTGTTACATTCACAATAATGATAAGAAATACATAGCAAAATTTCAAGCTAAAGCTGATGAAGGGGTGTTTCTGGGAAACTCCATGATCAGTAAAGCTTATAGTGTGTATAACAAATCTACTCTTAAAATTGAAGAATCTGTTCATGTATCCTTTGATGAATCTAACATGTCTTTTAAGGAGAATAATGCTTCTACCATAGAATCTTTGTAGGAACACTCTCTTGCTAAAAATTTGGATAGGTTATATATTATACAAAAGGATGAAAGCAATGAAGATGAAGAAGATATTCAACATCTTGGAGAGAATCTTCTTGAAGAGCCGGTTGTTGTTCCACAAGAGGAAACAACAATACAGGTTGGTGAACCATCAACACCCACTGTTGATTTAGTAACATCAAGAGACCATCCAATCTCCCAAGTAATTGGAGACATCTTAGCTGGTGTGCAAACCAGAAATCAGGTCAACCAAAACCTGATGCACACCTGCTTTCTTTCTCAAATTGAGCCTCAATCCATTCAAGATGCAGAACAAGATCCACACTGGATCATTGCAATGCAAGAGGAATTACATCAATTTGAAAGGAATAAAGTTTGGGAACTAGTACCAAGGCCAAAGGATCACTCCATTGTTGGAACAAAATGGGTGTTCAGAAATAAATTGGATGATCAAGGATTCATTGTAAGGAACAAGACAAGGCTAATTGCTCAAGGATACTCTCAAGAAGAAGGGATAGACTATGACCAGACCTTTGCACCAGTTGCAAGGTTAGAGGGCATAAGAATCTTCTTAGCTTATGTAGTACACAAAGGATTCAAAGTATATCAAATGGATGTAAAGAGTGCTTTTCTCAATGGAGACATCAAGGAAGAAGTCTATGTTAGACAACCCCCAGGTTTTATTTCTCCAACTTATCCTGATTATGTTTTCAAATTGCATAAAGCATTATATGGTCTAAAGCAAGCTCCTAGAGCATGGTATGAGACCCTAGCATGCTTTCTTCTGAAAAATGATTTTATAAGGGGTAAAGTAGACCAAACTCTTTTCATTAGAACTCATAAGTCCAATACCTTACTAGTACAAATCTATGTAGATGACATTATCTTTGGTTCTACTGATTCAAATATGTGCAAAAGATTTTCCAACCTAATGCACTCTAAATTTGAAATGAGTAGCATGGGTGAGCTTTCCTTCTTTCTATTACTGCAAGTCAAACAGCATGTTGAAGTCATATTCATCTCTCAAACCAAGTATGCAAAAGAACTGGTTAAGAAATTTGGTATGTCTGAAGCATCATGTATGAAAACACCTATGCCTACTAATGTTGTATTAGATGCTCATGAACATGGGAAACCTGTTGATCAGACAACATATAGAGCAATGATTGGCTCTTTATTGTACCTTATAGCTAGTAGACTTGACATAATGTTTGCTACATGCATATGTGCTAGATTCCAAGTGAGCCCTAGAGAGTCACACTTAACCTTAGTAAAAAGGATTCTTAGGTATGTTAAAAGTTGTCCAAATCTAGGTCTCTGGTATCCAAAAGACTCGGCATATGACTTAACAGGATTTTCAGATGCTGAATATGCTGGATGCAGAATAGACAGGAAAAGCACCAGTGGAACTTGTCAGTTTCTTAGTGATAGACTTGTCTCCTGGTTTTGCAAGAAACAAACATCTGTGTCCACATCAACTGCTGAAGCTGAATATATGGCAGCAGGTAGTTGTTGCTCACAGATCCTATGGATTCAAAATCAGCTCCTAGAATATGGCTAGAACTTAGAGAAGTCAAAAATATTCTGTGATAACACTAGTGCTAGTTCTATAGCACAAAATCCAGTCCTCCATAGTAGGACAAAACATATAGAAATTAGGCATCACTTTTTTAGGGATAATGTTGAGAAAAATAAAATTAAAATTCAATATATCCCAACTGACTTGCAAAGTGGAGATATTTTCACGAAAACCATTGGATGAAAAGAAACATACATTCTTCCTGAATCAGTTAGGAATGTTAGATGGAGGAAGCTTAAAATAAACTTCAAGATTTTAAAACTCTAAAATTGACCAACACTAGGAAAACAATTTGATTTTCTATTGTTTATAGGTTGTTTCTGGTCTCTGAACTGCGCTCGACTTTTTTCCCAAAGATCGTCGAACGGAGATCGACGTTCTTAGAAATCATCGACCGGAGTTCAGCGCTTTCCAGATAGTGCTAAGCTATCTTCTTCCGGTCAGTGATCGTCGAACGAAGCTCGACGCTCTCCAATATCGTCGAACGGATATCAACGATGTTGAAGACCTTTCAGATTCCTTTAGAAGCCCAGATCGTCGAACAGAGTTCAACGATCTTTCCTTTTCTGCGTCGAACCCTAATATAAAATTCATTTTTCGGTCGTCGTTCTCCCTTTGCGCTTTCATACTCTCTGCAAAATTTCCCTTTCCCTCCAAACTTTTCTACACTTGGTCTTTTGTTTGATCATTTTTGCAGGAAAAAATGGCAGTTTCTTTTGCAGTTTTGGCAGCAATGAAATTCGACACTGGATTCGATATCGATATGGACTCATTTGAAAACAGTGATCAAATTTTCAAGGATATTCTGGATTTATTTAAAGATCAACAGCTAGTACACATCATGACCACAAGGATAAAACTGGTTGTAGATGAAATCAAGGAATGGGTGTATACTGCTCACACTCAAGATCAAAATACAGTGATTGGAACTATATCAGGCAATCAGTTATCTCTTACTCCTACTATATTAACTGAAGTTTTCCAATTAAGTACTGGTCAAGATTCTCTTGAGTTGTCTGGAGAAGAGTTTGCAAGTATGCTTGACAGGATGGGTCATTCAGCAGCAAACCCTAACAAACTGCTTAAGAAAAATCTGTCAGTGGAATACATGTTTCTAGCAGATGTTGTTGGCAAGGTCCTATTAGCAAAACATTTTGCCCATGATACCATATCCAGGTATCCATTTTGTTTAATGGGTGCTTTGGTGGATAAGAAACAGTTGAATTGGGGAGAAGTCTTCTTTGACCTAATTAAGAAAAAAGTGAATAAGAACTTTGTGAATTTTGGAAGGATTCTAGGGCTATTTCTTCATAGCAGGTGCCCTGAGCTTCTTGTTTCAAATAGGATGCATATCAATGCCTCTAAGAGGTTAACCTGTGCCCTTTTTGGCAAATGGGACAGGCAAATTACAAAGCCAAGCAGAGTCTCTGCAGTCATCTCATCTTCAGGCACCAGGACTGATCCAGTCACTTCCCCTCAGGCAACTGCCCCATTAGAAGAACTGTCTGCCTCCTCATCTCCACCAACTCCACCTACTGTTCCCTCAACAAATATCACATCCACCATAACCATCTCCATTTCGCCCCCCATATCCATTCCATCCTTCACTCTCTTAGATGATTCTTATATGGATGATTCTCCTTCCTCACCCCATGAGCCACCATCTTCTTCTACATCATATCAACAACTACTACAAGAAATTCTTGCTCAACCATCATTCACTCCATCTATCTCCATTCCAATAACTTCCATCTCCACTATTCCTATATCTCAACCATCAATTCTACCATCCACATTAACACTTTCCCCAACCTCATCTACAGCTCCTCCTACATCCATCTCTGCCACACTCATCTCTACCTCTACTCAAGCACCAATTGAGCAAGTAGATCTATCAGCCATAACAGATAAGCTCTATGAGTTGTTAGCTCCAAGGATATCACTCCTGCTGGAGACCTCCCTGGCTCCACTTCTGAAATCAGTTCAAGAGTTATCTGATAGGCTTTCCTCCCTATATCCTCCCCAGACAATCCCTTTTGTTGGGTGCCTTGATCCAGTATCTACTGAATCTAGGCAGGGGGAGATGCCATATGAATTAGAGAGATTGCCTACTTCAGAAATTCCAGCTACTTCAGAAATTCCAGATGCTTCAGAAATTCCAACTGCTTCAGAAATTCCAGCAGAAATTCCAGTTGCTTCAGAGATTCCAGTTATAACAGTTGACCTCAGGTCACTGCTGTCAGAATTTGATACTGTCTACTTCAGCTGTCTTCCAGAGCATAAAAGTGAAGATCTTTCTAAGGTCATTGTGCCTATTTCTAGCTGTGAGCCCAACATAATATTTTCTTATATAAATTCTGTCAAGGTTGTGGATAGTGCTCCTTCAATTTATGATGTTCCTGCTGCTGATGCTATTTTAGTTTTTGATGATATGCTTATGACAGATGCTAATGTCTCTGAGCCTGCTGTTTCTGTTGTTAGCATTTCTGAATCTGTTGTTCCAGTTACATCAATTTCTGCTGTTCTTGTTACTGCTGATGTTGTTTCTTCTGTTCAAAACAAACAACAAAGAGATTGCTTCAAAAGGCTTGATGAACTATATGACAATCCTCAGAGCTCAGATAGTGATCAATTTAGAACTGATTCTGATGATTCCTCTGCAACCATTGCAAGGAAGAGGAAAGCTAGAAGCAAGGCCCTAAAGAGAGTTCCCCGGGAGAAAATTAATTCATCAAATGATATTCCATACTATATTTTGCATAATTGTCCAATTACAGAACCATGGATGCAGTTCTCCAGGAATCAACTAAAAACAATGAAGAAAAAGAGGAAATGTGATAAAGGATCATCTCACTTCAATCCTCCTCCTCCTCCTCCTTCACCAGATGTAGGTACTGGTGGAAGTTCTGCTTATCAATCATCTGTTGCTAAAGGTCAAGGCACTTCTCAGTTTCAAGGAAGATCTCAATCAAGAGGCTACCCGTCCAAAAGAGGACAGTACAGGGGAAATCAAAGAGATTTCAGAGTCTATTCCAAAGGTTACTCTAGGCAGCATCCTTATCATAGGGAAGGACAAGGTCCCTCTGATACTACATCTGGCCCTTTCCCTTATAAGTTAAAAGATCTAGTTTCTTCCAGAGCTACTCCTGATGACTCTTCAAACAGATACGAACCTCCTGTTCCATTTGAAGACCCAAAGAATAATCCTACTTCTTGGATAGCAAGAATGAAAGAGTTTGCTGCACTATATTAAATTAAGAAGGCAAAAGAACAAGGAAAAGATACATCAAATTTCACCACTCTATCAGAACAGAGAAAGAAAGAACTTAAAAGATACTCTTCCAGCAAATTCTTTGACTCAGAAAGCTATATGAAGCTGCTCCCAGAAGCTGTAGTCCCCAGGGCAAAACTTCAACCTTTTATAGGTGCAGATGATGACAGAAGATCCAAGAAAGAAGCTCTTAACCCTAACAGAGAAATAATACTCAAAAAGGGCAAGGAAAAGGAATGATTATGTAAGCTGATAGTGTTATCTATTCTGACTTTCTGATGTGATTTTATCTGTATTTCTGCAATGTTGTTTTTGATTTTATATTTGCATTGTATGCTTTTATTTCCTGTCATGTAAATAGTAATCCTAACCCAAAAAGGGGGAGATTGTTGGAACACCCTATTACTGATTTGGGCAAGAATCACTATGTCCTTAGGAAAATTATTTTGACCTCCTTGTATATTCAAATTCAGGAGACTAAGTCATTTTCGTCGAGCTCAGGTCGACGAATCGTCGAACTCAGTTCGACTATCTCTGAGCTCAGTTCAACGAGTCGTCGAACGCCATTCGACGATCTTCGACCTCAGATCGACGTTTCTGTCTCTAGCTATTTTCCCAGTCTCTAAGCTCAGGTCGACGATAGTTGAGCTCAGATCGACGATTTCTATTTCCAGTCTAGTTCCAGTATCTGTGCTAAGGTCGACGATAGTTGAGCTCAGATCGACGATTTTTTGGAGAGATCGACGATTCTCAAGATTCAAATTCAGATAGTTATGGAATTATATCTTATTTATTTCCATCATTTACTTCAAGGATCTTATAGCCGTTTCAATTAATCTGGAGCATGTTTCAAGGGAGATTTAAAGGAATGTTTTCTAGGACTTTCCTCCAAAGACAAAAGTTAATTAAGGAAGTCATTAATGAGTGACTAACGGCTATCTTGGAGACAGAGAATCAATTCATTCTTTTCAGATCTAAGGAATAAAAGAGGACTTTCTTTCTACTGCTCAACACATAGAAAATAATTCTTTGCTGGACACACAGACAGACATGCTAACAGAATTCATTCAGAACACTCACCACTGATGGAGATCAACACACAAAAGAATTCTTTGCTGGACACACAGGCAGACACGCTAACAGAATTCATTCAGAACACTCACCACTGAAGGAGATCAACATACAGAAAAGAAAAATCTCTAGATCTCTTTTGACTCAAGTGTTCAAAGGCTTCATCCATCAAGACTCCAGACACTACACATTTCAGCAACGGCTGGAATCATCCTTTGCTGGAGATCTCATCTACTGAAGGCCTATCCCCCTAGTGCAAAGCTTCTTTTTCTGAACAATTTCCAGATCTCAGGGGGAACTTTGACAACATCATCCACTAGTCTTCTCTCTGATTGTTGATAGAGAAGATCATCTCACCTCTTTCTTTTTCTACTATAAAAGGGTTTCTCAAAACTCCCTTCAAACATTTTGTGCTGGTTTCTGAGACCTTGTCAAAACTCAGTGGTGGCAAGATACCTGATCAAAAAATTTGGTTTTGTTTTTGAGCACCATATCAAAAGCACATTGGTGCCCATGACACCTGATCAACTCATCCTGCAGTGGATTCCTACCTAGGGTGGTATAAGAGTGGATGTACCCAGATTGATTGGGGAACCACTATAGCACCTTGTGTCTTCTGGTTGCTATATTTTGTTTGCTATGTGCTGTGTTTTTAGTTCTTGCTTTCACAATTTTATATTTACTGCAAGCACCTTACACATATACATAAATTAAGTCTTCCACTGCAAAATAGTTTTTAACTTGAAAATTATTTTAATACACTCTATTCACCCACCATATAGAGTTAAGGTAGATCTTATCCCCACTTTCAAAGCCTCCGGCGCCAGCCTCAGTAGTTGGCAACTTGCCTCCTCAGTCCGCCAGGTCGCCAACCCCTTGCAGCCTCCAGCTTCAGCCTAAGTAGTTGGCGACCTGCCTCCTTAGTCTGCCATGTCTCCAACCCCTTGCAACATGCCTCCAGCTTATCCGCTTGCAGCTCATCCTATCTATCATGGGCTCGGCAGATTAGTCAACCATTCACTCCGCCAGAAGTGCGGGCTCTTCATTTAGCGGGATGGCGACTTGCCTTATCCAGTCCAACAGGCCGCCATCACCCCCAAACAAGCCTGCGAGAGGCGGACTAGCCTTGTCCGCCACGGGTTGGGCCGACTTTCCTAGTCCGCAATTTGTCCTTCTAGTCTTCCACCGGGTATGGACTCGATTTGTAGTCTACAGCGTAGCTTTCCGGTTTCCCAGCAAGAGGCAGACGCATCCTAAGACAACATTCCTTGGTGCGGGCTCATTCCGATCAGTAGTGGCGGACTCCGTGGATTCTCATCACAGTCCGCCAGGCAGCATAACCTCTTCAGGCAGTCCCAGACCGCAGTCGCTTGCAGATTCCGCGGACCCGGCAGACTCCACCCTCTTCTCGCCCTAGTTACCTCCTCACCGGGGGTAATGTCACCGAAAGTAGTTACCTCCTCAGGCTTATAAATAGCCCCCTATACCTCTCATTCAGGATATCACGACGGGATGGTGAAGAGGGGGCAACTTGGATGCGGCTAGATTTTCCCTATCCGCCACCTCTACCCGCGGCCTGATAGCCAGTCCGGGCGGACTCTGATGGCAGCATGTGCGGCCTGGGCCTTCAAGCCGCACGGCCTGCCCGGCCAAGCCTTCTTTTACCTTCTTCCTTTCCTTGTATTTTTCCCTTTATTCTCCATTCAATTTAAGAGAACTCAAGTTCAGCTGTAATACAGGTTTTAATATAAATGGAAAGCCTGCCACAAGAGTGGCATTTAAGCCGTGGCGGGCGAAGTCTACTGTTGCCGCTGCTAGCGGCCCTCTTTTCTTCTCCTTCTCACTATCTTCATGCGCGGCTCAGAGTAACCAATTGCTCGACAGTCTCTCCTCCCCTTTGCTCATTCCTCGCATGAGATTCGAACAACCCGTTAACTAGGAGGTGCCGTTTTCGCGCATCAACAGTTAACACACGACCTTCAGATCCTGAACAGTTGATGAACAACAGTTGTAATGAAGATATGAGATTGAGCTCAGAATATACCCTAACTTCAAACAGCGATAACTTTTGATCCTGGATTTTCCATCAAAAGATCTCAAGCGCACCTCGAGTCATCCCAAAGTGCCTGTCTCAAGTAGCGACTATGATCTCCTACTATCCAAGAAGAAGCTTACATCTCTAATCACAAGCTTCATAAGGTAAACATGCGTTCTTATCCTCATATACAGGATGGACTGACATCTTTTGCAGGAAAAGAGCTGATTCCTTCTCCTTTTGCACATCGAATTCAAAAGGAAGTGTTTCCATATGATTTCAAGGAACCTTATCTGCAGTCTGTTCGGGAATAAATGATCCAGTTTCTTACTTACAAATTTTTGAATCAATCGTTTCATTGATAGCTCTATCAGATGGTATTAAATGCAAGCTCTTTATTATCTCCTTTTATGCTGACATGCTGGACTGGTTTTATCATTTACCACCTCAATCAATAGCTTGCTTTCATGATCTTTGTCACAACCCACATTTTCCTCCGAATTCAAGAAGTATCAGAGTATGAGAAAAACAAGCAACGTGATGCCACGTCATGCAGGGGATAATTGTCGACGCTCAGGCGAACACCATCTAACTAGACTATGAAAATCTCGTAAGTGTAATGATTAGAAATTTAGGTATATTTTAGGGGCCGTATCCCTCGGCTCAGTGGATCATCTAGTCCACAGTTTAAAATTATATTTATACGCAGCGGAAAAATACTTTATTTATTTCTTTGACATCCTAAGAGAGTGCATAAGTTACCCCTGAGGTCAACTTATACTATGAAAGACTCTAAATTTATATTATATTATAAGTAGGAAAATGATCTTTTTACGTTACTTGGAAAATAGTGTGTGAGTTTTATAAAACATACTGATCATGAGATGTACTTATAGTAGTGTTTTTATATTTAAAAATAACTAGCAACGTAGCATAAAATTTTCCAAGAGCAAGTAGATTATCTCCAGAAAAGGTAGCAGTAAAGAAACATATTTAGTATCATAAGATAAAACTACTAGGGGCACCAACAAACTGACACGAACCCACTGGCAAGCATGTATGTCTGTAAGATAAAAGCAGGAAAACTACCTCACAACAACCAAGTGAAAGATCCCTACAAATCAAGGGATCGCTAGCAACACCACTGCAAACCTAGCCATCTACCCGGCTACTAATCAGAACCTGAGGCATTCAAAAAAAAAGAATACCTCAGGAAGTAAATCAAGAAAATCTGAATTAGAGTGTTAAACCAAAATGGAACTGGAGTGTAAGTAAACTAGACAGTAAAAGCAAACACTGTGCACAGTAAACAAAATTACACCAAGTACCAAGTAACAACACCAAGCCCTACCTAAATACTGCAGAGGCTACAAGGCAAAAAGACAAGAAAATCTTGCCACATTATGCTACATTGAACCAGGAAGAAACACCTAACAATCCTAATTTGTGAGGAATGAAAGTAGTAAATGATCATGGACCTGAGTTGGTGACCAAAAACAATCCACCAAACAGACAGTTCCAAGTAAAAATAAAATTTCACTGTCAGCACAAAACCACCACAAAGCCAGCTCGTACCTGGGATAAAGAGGGTAGCGGCCACACCAAATGCCCAGCCCGTACCTCGGACTAAAAAGTGGCGGCCACGGCCCGCACACAAAACAACCCGCTCCTTTAGAGCGTCAAAATACCACTACCTGCCATAACCCATGATTCAGCCCTCAAAACAAAGGAAGAAAGAAAGGCCGACAAGACATTTCCCCTAAGAGGTAATCACTCGGGAAGAAAAGTAATTGAAAAGAAATAAGTTTCTGCCTACAGGAATCGTCGAACGCAGCTCGACGATTATCGTCGAGCGCGGGAAAAATCGTCGAACTCAGGAAAATCGTCGAATGCATCTCGACGATTTTCATCGAATCACAGGACACGGTCAATCGTCGAACTCCATTCGATGATTTGCCTTTGTCGAACGCAGGTCACGGGTAAAATCGTCGAACTCCGTTTGATGATTTTGTGTTAAACGCTGGCCAAAGGAAATCATCTAATACAGGCCACGGGGAATATCTTCGAACGTCATTCGACGATTTTCCTTGCGTCGAACAAAGGTCACGGGAAAATCGTCGAACTCTGTTCGACGATTTCCGTCAGACCCAGAACTAAGGCACATCGTCGAGCTCAGCTTGACGATAATCGTCGAACCCAGATCGACGATTTCTGTCGATCTGGCTGCATTTGAGTGCATAGAAATCCTAAACCTCCTACTTCGTTTCCGTTCAAAATTCTTAGCCTAATACAATCCTTTTACTTGTAATTTAGGTAGGAAAACCCACTGCTACTAGATCTAGGGTTGAAAGACTAGATACTATCGAAACAGAGGTTAACATGGAACAATTTGAAAGATTAACAGGGAACAATTTGATAAAAACAAATAATTCTATAGCACATCAGCCGAAGGTTTGAATTTTAGAACTTGAGAGAAAGCAAACAGAAACTTAAAGGGGCATTATGGTTTAAGATTCACATGCTTTTTTGACAGAAAAACATAGTAAAATATCAATCTCAGGAAGCAGGGAAAAATTATAGAAAATAAGACCATGAAAAGGAGAAGAAAACTTGGCAAGGGTAGGAGCACCACGTGCCTCAAATCCAGAAATTAACTTGCATAGCCCTTCCTCTCTCTCTCGGCTCCAGCCGCAACAGCACCTAAACAGGATCTAAGGTTTTAATGGAGGAAAAGGTTCAAAACAAAAAAATTCTCAGTCCTCTAGAAACACTTCGAAAATTGAATCTCTTACCGTAGGAATGAAGGTCTAGGCGAGTGCACTCCAAATCCGCTTTCGGAATCGAATTCCGTCCACTAATGCTCCCAAAATCGGCGTCTGAAGGGTACAAGGTTGGCGGTTTTTTTCTCTTCCTCTCGAACAGGCAACAGTTATAACTTCAAGGAGGGAGACAATGAAAAGTCTGGATTCTATCTCGAGGCTATATATATATATATATGAGCATGGATACGTCTATTCAACCCTAACTGCTACCTAAAAGCCACTGATTCATTCAAACCTTAATAAATAATTATTTACATCCAATAATATTAACACACCAAAACAACCCGAAACCGAACCATCTCAGAATCCGACGAAATTCGCAACGTAGCTAAACACCCATGCTACGAACGCAACGGCGAAGTCGAAATCAACTTTCGACGAACAAAACTCGGGTTATCACTACCCGAAAGCAAAACACAAGCATCCCCCGAGAGGCCTCACCGGTCACAAAAACAGACCCGGCTTGCTAGGGGATCTTGCCAAAAAGGCTACTAATAAACCTCACAAGGAACCTAAAGAGCTAAGACCACGCGCTAACAAACGGCACCTGCCGGAAACGCGTCAACGTAACGCCAAACGAGAATTAAATAATCGCAGAAAAATCTGGGGCATTATAGTCACTCCCCCTAAAAGAAAGTTTCGTCCCGAAACTTTACATACACAACTTCTACTATAGAAGGAAGGTAACAAACAAGAGTACTAGAAAGGAAACGTACCAAACAAATCAAGGGAAAAGATGAGGGTGAGCCTCCCTCATAGCCGACTCTACTTCCCAAGTCGCGCTTTCCAAATCCTGATTCTTCCATAGAACTATCACCATCGGGATAGATTTCGTCCGCAGCACCCGATCTTGAGTATCCAAGATGCGGACAGGCACCTCAACATATGAAATATTAGGCTCCAACTGGGGTAAAACATCCAAGACTTGCCCACTGCTTCGCACACACTTCCGCAATTGGCTTACTTGAAACACATTATGAACATCCGAGAAATTTGCTGGCAAATCCAATCTATAAGCTGACACGCCAATCCGCTCAACAATCTTAAACAGGCCCACATACCTCAGATCCAACTTTTGGTTCTTACCGAACCTCTTAACACCAACCATCGGGGAAACCTTAAGAAACACAAGGTCCCCTACAGAAAATTCCAAGTCAGACCTACGTCGGTTGGCATTCTTCTCATACCTCTCCTAAGCAATACGAAGCTTTTCTCAAATAAGATTCACAGCAGTTTCCATCTCCTCCAGCGCATCTGGAACCAACACAGGACTCTCACCGACCTCGGTCCAAAATAAGGGAGTTCTGCAGCGCCTCCCATACAAGGCTTCAAACGGAGCCATTTGCAAGCTCTCCTGGTAACTATTGTTGTATGCGAATTCCATAAGCCGCAAACACTCATCCCACGCTCCTCCATGGTCCAAGATGTAGAACCTGATCATATCCTCAACTATCTGGTTCACTCGCTCAGTCTGACAATTGGTCTGCGGGTGGTAAGCTGTAGAATATCTCAAATCTGTACCCACACCCTCTTGCAAACTCCTCCAGAAGCGAGATGTAAAACGGGAGTCTCGATCCGAAATGATGTTAACTGGCACACCGTGCAACCTGATGACTTCATTCAAATACAGCTCCGCTATCTTTTTCATCGGATAATCAATCTTGTACGGCACAAAGAGCACACTTCGTCAGTCTGTCCACTATAACCCAAACAAAATCAAAACCTCTAGGAGATCTTGGCAAGCCCATAATGAAGTCCATAAAAATACTCTCCCACTTCCAAGTACGGATCTCCAACGGTGACAACTTGCCACCAGGCCTCCCATGATCACCCTTCACATGCTTGCAAGTGTGGCACTCAGCAACAAATCGGGTTATATCTCCCTTCATCCCATACCACCAGGCAATCTGCTTCAGTTCATGATACATCTTTGTAGATCCTAGATGGTAGACAACACTGGATCCATGAGCCTTTCTGCAAATCGTACCCCCGATGTCTCCAACAGCGGGAATGCAGAACCTGCCACGGTACTTCAAAGTACCTACATCATCAATAGAGAAATCCGGCAACTCCCTCTCTCAGCCCTGAGGTACAAGTGCAGAATATCCGGATCATCCTTCTGGTGCAACCTGGTAAGTGCAATCAAAGACGGCTCTGCCACTGCCAAACTGCCCTGCATGTCACAGCGTCCCACAAAAATATCCATCAGGATGAACTCTTCCACTAAACGATCGGCGGTGAGATTAAAGATCTTCCCCGTCTTTCGGCTCACGGCATCGGTCACCACATTGGCCTTGCCCGGATGATACTATATATCCACATCATAATCGGCCACGTACTCTAACCAACGTCGCTGACGCAAATTCAGGTCCTTCTGGGTGAAGATATACTTGAGGCTTTTATGATCGGTGTAGATCTTGCATTGAGCACCATAAAGTAAATGTCTCCACAACTTCAGGGCAAAGATCACTGCTGCGAACTCTAGATCATGCGTAGGGTAGTTCCTCTAATGAGTCTTCAATTGCCTCGACGCATACGCAATCAACTTCCCTTCTTGCATCAACACACCGCCGAGCCCAACATGCGAGGCATCCACATACACATCATAGTCCATGTCCTCCATAGGCAATGGCAAAACAGGAGCAGAACATAGCCTGCTTTTCAGCTCTAGAAAAGCCTCCTCGCATTTCTCGCTCCAAATGAATGCCGCATTCTTCTGCATCAGCTTAGTCAAGGGGGCTGCCAAGGTAGAAAAGCCCTCCATGAATCTTCTATAATAGTCAGCCAACCCCAAGAAGCTCCTAATCTCCTTGGGTGTGCACGGCCTATGACAATCCATCACCGCAGAAATCTTTTCTGGGTCCACCGAAATGCCGTCTCTATTCACCACATGACCCAGGAAGGAAACCTGGGACAACCAAAATTCGCATTTACTCAACTTGGCGAATAACTGATGGTCCCTCAAAGCAGATAAAACCAATCGTAGATACTGCTCATGCTCCTCAGCACTGCGAGAATAAATCAGAACGTCGATTATAAATACAACCACAAACATATCCAGGAAGTCCTTGAACACACGGTTCATCATGTCCATGAATGCTGATGGTGCGTTGGTCAATCCAAACGACATAATCAGGAATTCGAAATGCCCATGCCTCGACCTGAAAGCAGTCCGTGGAATGTCCGACTCACAGATCCTGAGCTGATGATAGCCTGAACGAATATCGATCTTGGAAAACACCGTGCTACCACGCAACTGATCAAATAGATCATCGATCGTTGGCAGAGGGTACCTGTTCTTAATGGTAACTTTATTCAGCTCCCTATAATCGATTCACAGCCTCATCAACCCATCCTTCTTCACAAATAGAACTGGAGCACCCTAAGGCGACGAACTCGGCCTGATAAAACCTTTAGCCAGCAACTCGTCCAACTGGACTCGCAACTCCTCCAACTCACGAGGGGCCATCCGATAAGGCGTCTTAGCAATAGGACGCGTACCCAGTTCCAAATCGATCACAAACTCAACATCCCGCTCGGGGGGAAGACCAGGTAGGTCATCAAGGAAAACATCAGAAAAACCACAAACAACAGGAATCTCCTCCAAGCGCGGTACACTAAGAGTAGTCCCAACCACCGAGACTAAACAAGCAAAACAGTAAAAATGAAACAGCTTCTGAGCACATACAGCAGAAATGATAATAGAATCCTGACACGGATCAGCATACACACTACCAGGCTGACCGTTGTCCTTGATGAAGTCCAAGGGCTTTCCTTTGCACTGAATAACCGCATCATACTTAGACAACCAGTCCATGCCCAGAATAACATCGAAGTCCTCTAGATCAATCATCTTTAAGTCTGCCTTCGCAAGAAAGTCCCCCAACAAAACAGGGCAATCCAAAATGCCCAAATATGACAGCACAGATTCACCAGAAGGGAACTTGATGCGGAAGGTATCACGAACTTGATCTAGAACCAACGATAACGCTCTATAAAAGCTCTAGCCACAAACGAGTGGGTAGCACCGAAGTTGAACAGAACAGGCGCCCAGCGGTTCTTCACCTAAAATTTCCCTATAGAAGTATATATAAGCAACCAAGGAACTACCAAAATAAAACTATAACCATTCTAGCAAATAAAACTTTCAGGCTAGGAGAACGACTAACCTGAGATAACCTGAGTCCAAGTCCGAGCCTCCTCAGAAGAGATCACATTCAGCGTCCCTTTGCCCTTGTCCACACGCTGAGGCGGAGGTAAAGTTTGAAGTGGAACTGCCTGAAGAATATGCTGGACCTGAGGACACCTGACTTGATATGGTCCTTCTGGCCACACTGAAAGCAGACCTTATCCTTGGACCAGCACTGGGAAGCATCATGCCTGGGTCGCTTGCAAACCGCACAGGAAACATCCTTCCTAGGAGCACCTTGAATGGCATGAACCTGCTCCTTCCTCTGAGCTCCCACCTTCTTGAAATACCTCTCCACCGGGTGGCCTGACCGTCCACAGAAGCTACACACTACCTTGCTCTTCTTTCATGAAGAAGCATCAAGTACCTGGGTGTTCTTCTCTTCAGCAGACTTCCTCTTGTCCTTCCTCATTTGTTGGCCTCTGTTCCTTGCAGTCTCAATTGCCTCCACTTTTAGAGCAGCCTCCACTACTCCTACATATGTCACTGAACCATAAGCACTGGCTAACTGCTGAACCTCGCTCCTCAAGCCACCAAGGAACCGCTTGACTCGATCTGCTTCAACACTCACCAATCCAAGGGAAAACTGGCTCAACTTGCTGAACTCTATCTCATACTCACTGATCGTGAGTTGCATCTGCTTCAGGTGAAGTAAGTCTTTCATAAGTCAGTCACGCTCGACCGAAGGCAAGAACTTCCTCAACAGCATCTCCTTGAACAATCCCCAAGTGCAACCAGCCACCAAGCTCTCCTTTTCCCTAAGCCACTAGCTCTTAGCCAAACCCTTTACCTGATAGGCGGCTATCATCACTCTCTGATCATCAGCAACACCGGACTATGAGAACATCTCCTCAATGGAGATCATCCAATCATCTATGACC
This sequence comes from Platanthera guangdongensis, assembly GCA_039583875.1. Taxonomy (NCBI): domain Eukaryota; kingdom Viridiplantae; phylum Streptophyta; class Magnoliopsida; order Asparagales; family Orchidaceae; genus Platanthera; species Platanthera guangdongensis. Next base: position 29,767,113 of record CM077155.1, on the reverse strand, counting down.
ATGCAGTCTGCCTTCCCATCATATGTAGGAGTGCTATGTCTCTGAAACTGAGAAATGAAGGCCATCTCTGCTGGAACCACCACTGGAGGTCTCAGGGGAGCAGGAGGGGGAGGGGCGCTGACCCCCCTGCAGGGCCTTGCACTCACTGAGTCTGTCCTGCCACAACTGCCGCCAGAGACTGGATCTGGACCTGCATCTCCACCAACTGCCTGGTCAAGGAATCATTGCTCAACCGCAAGCTGTCGATCACCACATCACTCTGCGCTCCAGAAGTCTCACCCTCAGACAGGGGAGTTGACCTCGTCGAAGGATCTATCGCCATCCTAAAACCATATCAACATTAGTCAATTCTTGGTACACTAGTTGGAACTAACTACAAGTACAGACAATACATACATAAATATGATCTTAAAACTGCTAAACTTGCTCTGGGAGTTTATTTGAACCAACAAAAAAATGATGTTATGCCTAACCTAGGATGGTTAACCACCATCATCTAACTCTTGTGCCTAGATCGGGAATGCATGAATTTATATTATTTTTCTGATTTAAAACCATGTGTGTACATATGTCATCCTGTAAGTCTTTAACATGGCACATTGTGCTTATGCAATGTTATGTTATGCATGATTGTGCTATGCATTCTAAAAAGGCCCTAATGCATGTCATGAACGGCATACACATGAAAATGTTATGCATCCCATACTACATAACATTCTCATGCAACGAAAAGAAACGTGCTAGTCGCATTCATGTGGTGATGTTATGCATCCCATACTACATAACCCTCACATGTTGCTCCTATGGTGAATCCATATACAGACACATATTATGCATCCCATATTACATAATATGCCCCGTACACTTCATGTTATGCTATGAGTGAAGTGTTCGTGCTTCAGCCGAGATGTGCTGATGACATATCGATGTGTGTATGATATGATGCTAAACACCTAACACCTACAAGGAAAGGTAGCCCGACAAATTGTCAAACAACCTCCCTCTGATACCAACTGTCACAACCCGCATTTTCCTCCGAATTCAAGAAGTATCAGAGTGTGAGAAAAACACGCGTCGTGATGTCTTGTCGAGCAGGGGAAAACTTTCGACGATCAGGCGAACACCATCTAACTGGACTATAAAAATCTCTTAAGTGTAATGATTAGAAATGTAGGTATATTTTAGGGGTCGTATCCCTCAGCTCAGTGGATCATCTAGTACACAGTTTAAAACTATATTTATACGCAGCGGAAAAATACTTTATTTATTTCTTTGACATCCTAAGAGAGTGCATAAGTGACCCCCGAGGTCAACTTATACTATGCAAGACTTTAAATTTAAATTATATTATAAGTAGGAAAACAATCTTTTTACGTTACTTGGAAAATAGTGTGTGGGTATTATAAAACATACTGATCATGAGATATACTTATAGTAGTGTTTTTAGATTTAAAAATAACTAGCAACCTAGCATAAAATTTCCCAAGAGCAAGTAGACTATCTCCAGAAAAGGTAGCAGTAAAGAAACATATTTAGTATCATAAGGTAAAACTACCAGGGGCGCCAACAAACTGACACGAACCCACTGGAAAGCATGTATTTCTGTAAGATAAAAGCAGGAAAACTACCTCACAACAACCAAGAGAAAGATCCCTACAAATCAAGGGATCGCCAGCAACACCACTACAAACCTAGCCGTCTACCCGGCTACTAATCAGAACTTGAGACGTTCAGAAAAGAAAAGAATACCTTAGCAAGTAAATCAAGAAAATCTGAATTAGAGTGTTAAATCAAAATGGAACTGGAGTGTAAGTAAACAAGACAGTAAAAGCAAACACTGTCCACAGTAAACAAAAGTACACCAAGTACCAAGTAACAACACCAAGCCCTGCCTAAATCCTGCAGAGGCTACAAGGCAAAAAGACAAGAAAAACTTGCCACAATATGCTACATTCAACCAGGAAGAAACACCTAACAATCCTAATTTGTGAGGAATGACAGTAGTAATGGATCATGGACCTGAGTTGGTGACAAAACAAAGTCCCCCAAACAGACAGTTTCAACTAAAAATAAAATTTCACTGTCAGCACAAAACCACCACAAACCCAGCCCCTACCTGGGATAAAGAGGGTAGCGGCCACAGCAAATGCCCAGCCCGTACCTGGGACTAAAAAGTGGCAGCCACGGCCCGCACACAAAATAACCCGCTCCTTTAGAGCGTCAAAATACCACTACCTGCCATAACCCACGATTCGTCCCTCAAAACAAAGGAAGAAAGAAAGGCCGACAAGACATTTCCCCTAGGAGGTAATCACTCGGGAAGAAAAGTAATTGAAAAGAAATAAATTTCTGCCTACAGGAATAGTCAAATGCAGCTCAACGATTATCGATGAGCGCGGGACAAATCATCGAACTCAGGAAAATCGTCGAACGCAGCTCGACGATTTTCGTCAAATCACAGGACACGGTCAATCGTCGAACTCCATTCGACGATTTTCCTTTGTCGAACGCAGGTCACGGGTAAAATCGTCGAACTCCATTCGACGATTTTGTGTTAAACGCTGGCCAAAGGAAATCGTCTAATACAGGCCACGGGGAATATCGTCGAACGTCATTCGATGATTTTCCTTTCGCCGAATAAAGGTCACGGGAAAATCGTGGAACCCCGTTCGACGATTTCCGTCACACCTAGAACTAAGGCACATCGTCGAGCTCAGCTCGACGATAATCGTCGAACCCAGATCGACGATTTCTGTCGATCTGGCTGCATTTGAGTGCACAGAAATCCTGAACCTCCTACTTTGTTTCCGTCCAAAATTCTTAGCCTAATACAATCCTTTTACTCGAAATTTAGGTAGGAAAACCCACTGCTACTAGATCTAGGGTTGAAAGACTATATACTATCCAAAGAGAGGTTAACATGGAACAATTTGAAAGATTAACAGGGAACAATTTGATAAAAATGAAGAAGTCTATAGCACACCAGCCGAAGGTTTGAATTTTAGAAGTTGAGAGAAAGCAAACAGAAACTTAAAGGAGCATTATGGTTTAAGATTCACATGCTTTTTTGACGAAAAAACAGAGTAAAATATCAATCTCAGGAAGCAGGGAAAAATTATAGCAAATAAGACCATGAAAAGGAGAAGAAAACTTCGCAAGGGTAGGAGCACCACTTGCCTCAAATCCAGAAATTAACTTGCATAGCCCTTCCTCTCTCTCTCGGCTCCAGCCGCAACAGCACCTAAACAGGATCTATGGTTTTAATGGCGGAAAAGGTTCAAACCAAAAAAATTCAGAGTCCTCTAGAAACACTATGAAAATTTAATCTCTTACCATAGGAATGAAGGTCTAGGCGAGAGCACTCCAAATCCGCTTTCGGAATCGAATTCCCTCCACTAATGCTCCCAAAATCGGCGTCTGAAGGGTACAGGGTTGGCGGTTTTTTTCTCTTCCTCTCGAACAAGCAGCAGTTATAACTTCAAGGAGGGAGACGATGAAAAGTCTGGATTCTATCTCGAGGCTATATATATATATGAGCATGTATACGTCTATTCAACCCTAACTACTACCTAAAAGCCACTGATTCGTTCAAACCTTAATAAATAATTATTTACATCCAATAATATTAACACACCAAAACGATCCGAAACCGAACCATCTCAGAATCCGCCGAAATTTCCAACGTAGCTAAACACCCATGCTATGAATGCAACGGCGAAGTCGAAATCAACTTTCGACGAACAAAACTCGGGTTATCACTACCCTAAACCAAAACACAAGCATCCCCCGAGAGGCCTCACCGGTCACAAAAACAGACCCGACTTGCTAGGCGACCTTGCCAAAAAGGCTACTAACAAACCTCACAAGGAACCTAAAGAGCTAAGACCACGCTCTAACAAACGGCACCTGCCGGAAATGCGTCAACGTAACGCCAAATGAGAATTAAATAATCGCGGAAAAATCGGGTGCGTTACAATCTTCGAACACAATTTCTCTTAAGTTTTGGAACCTTTAGGAAGAGAAAGAAAGACATAGGATTTCTCCTTCAGATCAAGCAAGGAGATGACGAATCTAACGCTTATTTCATCGATCGATTTCAAAAGGAAACCCTTGACATTGCTAATGCTGATCAAGATTACTATAAGATTGCTCTCATAAGCGAACTTCGGCAAGGCCCTCTCAAGTTCAAAGTTACTACAAAAATGCCCGACACCTATGGGGATCTTATTGAAAGAGCAAATAAGTTCATAGCAGCAGTAGTAGTGAACCCGAATTATATAGCTCATCTAGAAGCTCGAGCACAAGAGAAGCTCTCATCTCCTCAGCTGGATGGCTCTCAAAGCTATATACCTCTTGATCGTAACAACAACTTATTACTATGTGATCAAGATCCAAATCCTCTACCACTTCAATATGAAACCTATCATGTAGGTTATGATCATGGGGATTCATATACATCTCAAACAAGGCATTCAAAATCAAGCCTTGATAATTCTGATACATCAATTCAAACTCGTAACAATGAGCCTCGTGCACCTCGCTGATACAAGCACGATGGATCAAAGAGAAAATATACAGGTTTAACAATCTCTATGGAGGAAGTTCTTCAAATTATTCAGCAGGAGCCAGATTTCATTAGGCCTCCTCTCTTACGTCCTGGTCAAAGATGCCACAAAGATTTATTCTGTCAATACCACGTGTGTGGTTCATGATACAGAGGAATGTCGAGCACTTCATAAGCTCGTCGATAACCTGCTAAAAGCAGGAAAATTGCAAGAATATATTGCCTAAGGGCATCATTATGAAATTTACTCGTGCAACGCCTAGAGAATTTAGTGCTTCAGTAGCTCTCTTGATCGCCTAGTTTGGAACCTTTCGGCAATTAAATCCACCCGCGTGGTCGCCAAACTTCAAAAGAGGCAATCAAGCCAGCTTTCTAATAGTTAAGGAAATATTTGGCAATTAAACCCACTATTTTGTGGTCGCCCTATTTCCAAATTTTTCGGCAATTAAACCCAATCTTTTGTGGTCCCCACGTTTCCATTATTTGGCAATAAAGCCCTCTTTGTGATAGTTCCATTTTCAATTAAGCATAAACCCACCTGCGTGGTAGCTTTATTTTCAATTAGACATTAAATCCACCTTACATGGTAACCTTATTTCCAAGTTGGTCATCTAAGACCATAGATCTCCTTATATCAATTGCCTCTTCATAGGCTAGTAGATGATGACTAGCAACCTCTTTTTGTATACTATATCTGCTGCTCGATCCTCTCTTTGTAGTGAATGACAGGTATTTGCAAGTAACATCCGGGTACTTGTGAGCTCTCTTATATATAATATTTGCATATAACTTTTCCTTTACAGGGATTAGCGGAAATTTGCAAGTACGAACCAGGTACTTGCGAGCTCTCTTATATATCATATATGTATATACCTTTTCCTTTACAGGGATTAGCAGAAATTTGCAAGTACCATCCAGGTACTTGCGAGCTCTCTTATGCATCATATTTGCATATAACTTTTCTCTTTGCAGCGATCAGCAAGTATTGGTGAGTCCCCCTCAGGTACTTGTTGATCCTCTTATATATATACCCTTGTATATTATATCTGCTGCTCGATCCTCTCTTTGCAGTGAATAGCAGGTATTTGCAAGTCCCATCCAGGTACTTGCAGCTCTTTTTATATATTACATCTATATATAACCTCTCCTTTGCAGAGATTAGCAGAGGCTTGCAAGTCCTTTTCAGGTACTTGCAACTGATTCTTCTTTCATGTATATAACTTACTATTCCTTTTGTAGAGGATAGCAGGTGCTTGCAAGCCTCCATCAGGTGCTTGCAAATTATTACTCTTCTATGCCTTGTCCTCATCTTTATTTTGCAGGGCTCAATAGAATACATTCACTCCCTATTCAAAAACAACGCAGGTGTACACAAGATTCACCTATTTTGCCCCTGCATTAAATTTTCCTTTACAGGAAAAAAGATAGGCATTGACAAACTTCTTATAAGGAGAGGCATCAGGTTCTATCTCTCCCTATCTCCTACTTTTACTTTGGGGTGGATCACGAATTTCGTGGGTATCCTAATTTTTCGTTGTTCTATTCGGAACTTCAAAAAGTGTGTGTATTATGTTAACCCAAAAATCGGCGATCCAACCCAAGGTGGTCAGCTTGCTAGTCACAGCCTGCCCCAGGTTCTCCCCGGAGGTTGCGACCAGCCCAAGGATGGGTGGACAGACTTCTGTGTCCGCCCAGACTTCTTTGTCCACCCAGGTCGCACGGTCATTGCGGTCTCCTTAGTCTGACCGTCCAGATCGCATAGCAGCCTCTTGTCCTGTAAGGGCTGCGGACTGCATTCCCAGTCCCCCCTGCAGGCCGCATGGCTTGCCCAGCTAACCGCACCTTGCCCAGCTAACTGCACATTGATGTTGTATTCAACAGGAGCGGACTTCCTATTTCCCTAATCAATGGAGACGAGCTCCAACTCGCATACCTGCTTAGCAGAGGCAGACTGCCCCTCAGAACGCCTACATGGTTGTTCAGGTCTACCAGCTGATCAAGTCTTGCCGGGCTCCCGACACGGCGTCCGCCCAGTCTGCAAAATATGGTGCGGACCCAACTCCAGCTCGTCGCGTACAGTAGTGGCGACTTGCATCCAGGCTGCCAGTCAGCAGTGGCGACCTGCCCTCAGTCCGTCAGGTCACCTGTCTCTGACCCATCAACAAGCCTCTGTTAGTAGAGGTGGGCTCCTCCAGTATCTAGCAAGCTGGGCGGACTCATCGTGGAGTCCGCCAGAGGAACCCTAGCTTAGCAACCGGTGATCTGCCTCGCTTTACATCGCGGGCTAGGTGGGCTCAGTCTGCAGTCTGCCAGTCTAGCCATCCAGTTTCCTAGTGCCCGCTTCTTCCCAGTAGTGGAAGGCAGTTCCTCTAGCTCTCCAGCCCACACATCCACTCGGCGACCAGCTCGCCAGTCCTCCAGAGGTTGGCGGATTCGGTCTCGACACCCCTCTAGAGAGAAACATTGTCAAGTATTCTATGCCAGACCGCACCACACCACGCGAACACAGCTTTGAACAGCAAGTTGGGCATACTCATTGCGCAGTCCGCCAAGAAGGCCCTCAGGCAAGCCTTTGTTGCCACCCTCAGTAGTTGGCGACTTGCCTCCTCAATATGCCATGTCGCTAGCCGCTTGCAGCCTCCGGCGCCATCCTCAATAGTTGGCAACCTGCCTCCTCAGTCTGCCAGGTCGCCAACCCCTTGCAGCCTCCAGGTGCCAGCCTCAGTAATTGGCGACCTGCCACCTCAGTCCGCTAGGTCGCCAACACCTTCCAGCCTCCAGCGCCAGCCTCAGTAGTTGGCGACCTGCCTCCTCAGTCTGCCAGGTCGCCAACCCCTTGCAGCATGCCTCCAGCTTATCCGCTTGCAGCTCATCCTATCTGTCATCTGCTCGACAGACTAGCCAACCATTCAGTCAGCCAGAAGGGCGAGCTCTTCGATTAGCGGGATGGTGACCTGCCTTATCAAGGCCGCCATCACCCACATACAAGCTAGCAAGAGGAGGACTAGCCTCGTCCGCTGCGGGTTGGGCGGACTCTCCTAGATTGCCATTTGATGCTCTAGTCTTCCATCAGGCACGGACTCGATTTGTAGTCTGTAGCGTAGCTTTTCAGTTTCCAAATAAGAGGCAGACGCATCCTCAGACTGCATACCTTGGTGAGGGCTCATTCCGATCCGTAGTGGCGGAATCCGCGGATTCTCCTCGCTGTAACACCCCTAGCCGATACAACGTGACACTGTCACGGCTCCGCTCTATGCGACGTTACCGGGCTGCAGCCCAAGCACCCCAACCCCTCTCCCTCCACAGGCGGGTTGTTGGTGGCCACAGCCTCCCTTTGATGAGCGAACTCGACAGTTATGTTGGGTCGTACGGGGACTTCCCAGGAGGTCACTCATCCCAGTACTACTCTAGCCCAAGCACGCTTAACTATGGAGTTCCTTCACTTCTCATCACCAATTGAGCTGCAGCTCAATTGGTGATGAGAAGTGAAGGAACTCCATAGTTAAGCGAGCTTGGGCGAGAGTAGTATTGGGATGAGTGACCTCCTGGGAAGTCCCCGTACGGCCCAACATAACTGTCGAGTTCGCAGCTCAATTGGTGATGAGAAGTGAAGGAACTCCATAGTTAAGCGTGCTTGGGCGAGAGTAGTACTGGGATGAGTGACCTCCTGGGAAGTCCCCGTACAGCCCAACATAACTGTCGAGTTCGCTCATCAAAGGGAGGCTGTGGCCACCAACAACCCGCCTGTGGAGGGAGATGGGTTGGGGTGCTTGGGCTGTAGCCCGGTAGCGTCGCCTAGAGCGGAGCCCTGACACTGCCATGTTGTATCGGCTAGGGGCGTTACAATAAAAGTGCACTTTTTGTTGTAACGTCCCATGGGTCGTCCGTGGGCCTCAACCCACTAGGCATCCGTTAGACCGTTACCGGGCTGCATCCCAAGCACCCCAACCCCTCTCCCTCCACAGGCGGGTTGTTGGTGGCCACAACCTCCCTTTGATAAGTGAAATTCTCCCGTTAAGTGAACAACATGGGGACTTCCCAGGAGGTCACCCATCCCAGGACTTCTCCAGCCCAAGCACGCTTAACTATGGAGTTCTTTCAACTCTCATCACAAATTGAGCTGCAGCCCGGTAGCATCTCCTAGAGCAAAGCCGTGACACTGTCACGTTGGATCTGCTAGGGACGTTACACTCACAGTCCGCCAAGCAGTAGAACCTCTTCAGGCAGTCCCAGACCACTGTCTCTTGCGGATTCTGCGGACTCGGCGGACTCCACCCTCTTCTTGCCCTAATTACCGCCTCACCGGGGGCAACGTCACCGAAAGCCCTTAACTCCTCGGGCCTATAAATAGCCCCCTATACCTCTTATTTAGGACAGCATGATGGGAAGACGAAGAGGGGGAAACTTGGATGCGGCTAGATTTTCCTTGTGCTCCACCTCTACCCGCGACCCGATAGCCAGTCCGGGCGGACTCTGAAGGCAGCCCGTGCGGCCTAGGCATTTAAGCCGCGCGGCCTGCCCGACCAAGCCTTCTTTTAGCTTCTTCCTTTCCTTATATTTTTCCCTTTATTCTCCATTCAATGTAAGAGAACTCAAGCTCAGCTGTAATACAGGTTTTAATATAAAGGGAAAGCCCGCCGCAAGAGTGGCATTTAAGCCGCGGCAGGCGAAGTCTATTGTTGCCGCTGCTTGCGACCCTCTTTTCTTCTCCTTCTCTCTATCTTCATATGCGGCTCGGAGTAACCAACTGCTAGGTAGTCTCTCCTCCCCTCTGTTCATTACACGTGTGAGATTCGAACAACCCGTTAACTAGGAGGTGCTGTTTTCACGCATCAACAGTTAGGATGGGTAGACTGTTGGATTGGCTAGTGTTAGGAGTTGCTCGAGATCGACGAAAGATCATCTTTCTCGTGGAGAGGGAGTTTCAAATACACTAGGGTTAGATCCAGAACAACATTTAAGGGACTAGGAGTTGTGTATTAACCAATAAAAATAAGTTCCTTATAAAGGAGCTTTGGGCTTCAGCTCATCGTAGTTCCTAGTGCCCTCGAGAGCCCTTCACGGGAAATACCTTGGGCAGTCGTGGGCTACCCTAAATAATAGGAATAAATAACTAGAATGCATGATTAACTAGTAAAACTAGGGTTTCACCTTCATTCACGTCGATGTCTCGGGGTGTTAGGTTGTGTCACTCGGGCAGTAGGCTCAGTGGATTTGGTGATGGGCAGGTTGGCCCGCCGAGTTTTGGCTCGGTAGTTGTTTGTGATGGGTAGGTTGTTCCGCCGATCTTTGGCTCGATTTTTGTTTGTGACGGACGGGATTGTCCGGGGAGCTTTGGCTCGGTAGTTTTACGTCAAGTTTGCATGTGCATAAAGTATAAGGTGGTGGGTCTTCGATATTGGAAAGTCGATGCACCGATGCCAATACGTTGACTCGACAAGTGTGGTTTAGCACTTGGACAAATAAAGTCCAGTGCGCTAGCCGGCAAGAGTACGCAGGTGGGGCATAGCTCGTTAAATTTTTATTAAGCAAAAATACACACAACTGACCTATTCACCCCCCCCCTCTAGGTGATTTAGATAAGACAACTAAAACTTTTCAATTGGTATTAGAGGGAGGTTGTTCATAAAAAGGTTAACACCTCGAACAGATCTGCCCAAGTTGTCTTTTGAGTAATCCAAGCATGGATAAAGCCAAGGATTTTGCAAAGCTTCCTCTGTGCACAAAGACCAACTTTCCCATGTGGAAAGAAAGGATTACGTTTTTTATGGAAGCTGTGGATCCAAGGATATTCATGATTGTTGAAGAAGGTCCTTATGTTCCCATGATCGTCTCCACAATTGACCCAAGCAAGAAAGTTCCTAAGAAGTTGATTTATATTGATAAAGATGAGATTGCACTTGTCTCATTAGACAAGAGAGCTAAAAATATCATCGCAAGTGCAGTCGATGATTCTATGTAGCAAAATCTGATTCACTGCCAATCCGCTAAGGAAATGTGGCAGTATCTTATCATTTTGATGGAAGGCACTGAAGAAGTTAGGGATGATAGAAGATCCCTTCTAAATCAGAAATATGAAGTATTCCGACTAGGACTGATGCTTATTTTTTAATAAGTAATAACTTGATGCAGATTCATTCTACACTCTAGTATTTACTATATAGATGGGCATAAGCTAGATTGATTTAACTTTCAGGCAAGTGCACCTATCAATCATAGTATAGGAGAAATCTACATCTCGTATCGTACTCCACAGGGTTTTTCAAATACTCGTACTTACCCTCACTCTATTATCATACCTGTAATTAAAATTGATTTTTAACCTAGATTAACCTAACTATGACTACTTGGATAAAGAAACATTGGAGGATTAAAGATGATAAAAAGCCGAAAGTCTAAGAGCATTCACATGGAAATAACTGTTCATTAACTCAATTCTATGTAATCAGGTAATAATAAGATTATCAAATTCATTGTATTGTAAGGGTTAAACATTTATCAAATTCTCTCTCGAGCAATTCAAAATCTAAACCTAAGTTGAGTAAATTTTCTCTCGAACAATTTAAAACATTAAAATTTGCATTAAAATAATGTACCCTGTCTGATACGTAAATTCATGAAATCCTATCTCTAAAATACAATGAATCCATTTTTCTGTATTATAATTATCCAATCAACATATCTCTTGATCATGCAAATTGAAATGCAAAGAGAAATAACACCTAAATATGAACATATAAATACCATCACAACCTTCCAATTTCTCAATCAGGTGGGGTAGAGGGAACCAGTAGTGGTGGCCCCTCAGCCACCCTAGATTCGGGAGGTGCAGAGACCCGGGAGTATGACATATCCCCCGCCAGAGTGCTTCAACTGTCATCAGGTGGGGCATATCCGGAGGAACTGTCCCATGAGGGGGGCAACACCACCAGCACCATCGGCTGCCCCACCAGCTTAGTATTTTGGAGGCCGAGAATGTGGCCGAGGTCGTGGATACCAGGACAGAGACCGCATGAAGGAGAGGGAGCAAGTGTATGCATTGGATCTGACTCAACAATGAAATCCGGAGCAAGTGATCACAGGTATGCCAGTTAATTTTAAGTTTTATCCTTCCTAGATAATTAGAGTTATGGATATAGAACCGATAGACTAGGAAAGAAAACAATAATTAGATTTGTAAGATTTTAAATTACCCCAGGCATTGTATTCATCAGCGGCAAGCCCACCTATACACTGTTCGATACGGGTGCTTCACACTCGTTCGTGTCGGAAGCCTTCGTGGAAGGGCTCGAAGGCGTGGAGCGATTCACAGGCCTGATGATGAGGATAAGGCTACCAGACGGATCAGAGTTATTCACCACCGCCCGCTGTAACATGGAGGCGGAGATCGGCGAAAAGATATTTGAAGCACCAGCTTTATGCGAAGTTCAGCAAATGCCAGTTCTGGTTGAGGGAGATGGATTTCCTAGGCCATATCATCAGTGGTGTTGGGTTGGCAGTGGACCCGACCAAGATTCAGGCAGTTAGGGATTGGCCACAGACGTACGGAGTTTTTTAGAACTTGCTGGTTACTACTGGAAGTTTTTGAGGGATTTTATGGTATTGACCTTCCACTCACATCCCTGACGAGGAAGGATGTGCCCTTTGTCAGGACCCCGCAGTGCGAGGTGGCTTTTCAAGAGATGAAGGATCAACTCACCTCGGCTCGTATACTTGCCCTCCCTTAGGGTAAAGAAGGATTCCAGGTCTACACCGATGCTTCCTACCTGGGCATAGGTGCAATACTGATCCAGAATTGTCATGTGATAGCGTACGCCTCATGACAGCTGAAGAAGATGAGCAGCTGTAAATAGTAGATTCCTAAACCCTAGTTTAGGATGACCATGAGGCCTTACCATGACTCTAAGACCCCACCATGGTCTCACCAATCCATTGGGAGGTCCATTAGAGCCCTAAGGGTCCATTGGGATTGACCCAGGGTGGCCAAGGCTACCTAGAACCACCCTAGGCCTAAATTGGGCAAGGTGCCCTAAATAAGGGCAGTGTGCACTAGAAAAGCACAACTAACACTACTAGGGTCTTCCTAGACCAAAAGTGGGGTCAAAGGGTCACTAAGGACCAATGGAGCGCAGTCAACGTGGTTAAGTTGACCAAAGTCACTCTAATCCTAAATGGGTCAAACTGACCTATATAGGGTCAACTGACCTTCCCTTAGCCAAGTGGATCCCACTCATGTCCTCATAACCCTAGGGTGAGGTAAATGGGTCACCTAGGACCCATTGGGGTCAACACTAGAGCCTAAGTTGACCCAAGTCAACCCTATCCCTAAACTAGTCAAAGTGCCCTAACTAAGGGGCAAGTGACCTTCAGAGTGCAAGTTAACCCTACCCAAGTACTTCTAGACTTTAGGGGAGGCTATGGGTCCCCAAGGACCCACTGGGATCAGCCATAGTGGCTAATTTGACCAAAGTCAAATTTTGGGTCAAAGTGGTCAAACTAGCCTAAATGGCTAACTCAAGCCCAATCCAAGTGGCTAGGCCCAAACAAGTGTGGCCCATTGGTCTAGGAGGTAGTGAGACACATCTTGAGCCCACCAAATTCAGAATTGGGTGACTAGGAGAGATAAAGAGGGAGTTACCCAAATTTGGAGGGGAGAGAAGGTTTAGCTTAATGACCATCATGGCCATGGAGGCCCCATAACTCCCCATTTTGATGGGGCTTTAACTCCTTGGAGACAGGGGAGGAGTTTTCAGGAGGTGGTCGGCCAGTGGGGAGGCTCAGCCCCTCAAATTGAGTGAAACTGAAAACTCCCCATTAATGTCTTTAATGGTGTGTTGAAGAATTGGGGAGTTACAAACATCTTCTACCTAATTCCTTCATTAGAGACCTTCACCAAGGCAAGGGGAAGATTTTCCCCGGTCACATTTCAGTTACAGACGAGTTGGTGCGGAGGTTGCAGAGGAGCCAAAGCTTGGTGGTCGGAAATGGCGAGGAGGCACAACACCCACTCTCAGGCCGCGATTCAGGTCCTCCTCCTCTCCTTCTTCCATGTGTAGATCATAGCAACATTTAGGGCCAAGTTTCGGGCTCAATTGAGCCCGATCGGGAGAACTTTTTCTCCAATTTTTCCCTCAAAAATAACCCGTTTGGTTCGCCGGAATAGGCTCCTCCGGCAGTCATGCCGCTACCTGGGGATAGCCACCACCTCAACAGAGGTGGTGGTGGCGGTGGCCGGTTAGGGAGGAGGACGGATGGCCGGTGGTGGCAGTTGGAAGTTGCTCCAGGCGGGTTGGATCGTGGCCATCGGCTGGAGGAGGAATACGATCCAACCACCCTTGGATCTTGCTTTGCGATTAGTGCTGGCAATGATTTTAAACTATAGGTTATTTATTTCATATTTTGTAACACTTTAGGTATTTAATTTTTTTAATTATTAAAAATACCTAGAGGATAATTTAGAGAAAATGTTCAACATATAAATTGTATCCCTATGGGTCTACTTTAATTCAAAATTGTTTGAACCAATTTGGGTGCTTGGTTTGACCAGGGCACCCATTTTCTTGGGATCTATACCTAGAGCTAGGCAGAGATTAAAATGAGTGCTCACACTTCATCTCTGGTCCAAATATCTTGACATTTGGACACTGAGTCACTATAGTCTATGTAACGCCCCCGAATTTTCTGCGATTATTTAATTCTCGTTTGGTGTTATGTTGACGCGTTTCCGGCATGTGTCATTTGTTAGAGCGTGGTCTTAGCTCTTCAGGTTCCTTGTGTGGTTGTTGGTAGCCTTTTTGGCAAGATCCCCTAGCAAGCCGGGTCTATTTTGGTGACCGGTGAGGCCTCTCGGGGGATGCTTGTGTTTTGTCTTCGGGTAGTGATAACCCAAGATTTGTTCGTCAAGAGTTGGTTTCGACTTTGTCGTTGCGTTCGTAGCATAGGTAATTAGCTACGGGGTGAATTTCGTCGGATTCCGAGGTGGTTCGGTTTTCGTGTCATTTTGATGTGTTAATAATAATGTATGCAAATAATTAATTAATAAAGCTTGAAATGAATCCAGTGGCTTTTAGGTGGCAGTTAAGGCTGATAAGGCGTGTCTATGCATATATATAGCCTTAAGATAAAAAAACGAGACTATTCATCGTCTCCTTCTGTGAGAGAATAACTGTTGTCTTGTTCATGAGTGGAAGAAAACCGGCGAACAACCTTGCCTTCCACCGCCGATTCCGGGAGTGTTAGTGGACGGAATTCGATTCCGAAAGTGGATTTGGATTACTATCGCCAAGACCTTCATTCCTACGGTAAGAGATTCAATTTTCGTGGTGTTTCTAGGGGTCTTGGAATTTTTGGTTTTATCCTTTTTCCGCCATTAAAACTCTAGAATCCTAGTTTAGGTGTTGTTGCGGCTGGAGCCGAGAGAGAGAGAGAGGAAGGGCTGTGTAAGATAAATTTCTAGATTTAAGGCAAGTGGTGCTCTTCGCCCTTGCCAAGTAGTGGCTTCTTCATTTGTTTTTTGGTTCCTTGTTGTCAAATATTGATTCCAGATCTTGCAAATGCTTAGTTTTTCCTTCATCATGTCAAGCAATCGTTAAGCATACTAAAATTTACTTCCTGTCCAGATATTTGATTTGACTTCAGGTTGAGATTTTTGTTTAAATTTCTGCTCTTAGAACCTAGGAATGTTGCTTAGCCTTGTCAGATCTCTCAATTACTGAAATTTTAGGCCTACCGTCAGTTCCTGTAGTGTTTTAATGCTTAGTTCTTCATGGATAGGCTCGGTTTGGGAGTAAATTTGGCTTGACAGTTGGGGTAGCAGTAGCAGAAATTTCTTTTCCTTTCCATAGACTTGAGGATTAGAGTGTTTCTGGGCTAGTAGAAGTATTCTGGTATGATAGGTGGAACATAGAAGTGTTTGTTGTAGGATTAAAGCATTGTCCAGCGTTTTGTGCACTCAATGCTGATAGGTCGTCGATCTGAGTTCGACGAACACCGTCGAAATGAGTTCGATGATCTCCGATCTCCTGTGATCGTCGAAGGTCGTCAATCTGGGATCGACGATAATCGTCGAACTGAGCTCGACTATTTCTCCTGTGATCTGAGTTCGGCAATAATCGTCGAACTGAGTTCGGCGATTCCCTGTGGCCTGTGTTCGACAAAAGAAAATCGTCTAACGGAGTTCGACGATTTCTCGTGTCCTGTGTTCAATGAAAATCGTCAAACAGAGTTTGACGATGTCCCGTGACCTGTGTTCGACGAAAATCGTCGAGCGGGTTCGACGATTTCCTGTGTCTGTAGATCTACGATTTCCAATTAGCTGAGATCGGCGTTGATTTCTTTTTCCTCAACCGAATTTTTCGTGCAATTTATTTCCTTCCCGAGTGATTACCTCCTAGGGGGATGTCTTGTCGGCCTTTCGTTCTTCCTTTATTTTGAGGGCCGAATCGTGGGTTATGACATGTAGTGGTATTTTGACGCTCTAAAGGAGCGGCATGTTTTGTGTGCGAGCCGTGGTCGCCACTTTTTAGTCCCAGGTATGGGCTGGGTATTGCTGTGGCTGCCACCTTTTAATCCCATGTACGGTCTGGGTTTGTGGTGGTTTTGGCGCTGACACAGTGAATTTTTTTGTTGGAACTGTTTTGTTTGGGGGACTGTGTTTGGTCACCAACCCAGGTCCATGATGTTTTACTACTTCCATTACTCACAAATTAGGATTGTTAGGTGTTTCTTCCTGGTTGAATGCAACATATTGTGGCAGGTTTTCTTGTCTTTTGCCTTGTAGCCTCTGTAGGGTTTGGGCAGGGCTTGTTGTTATTACCTGATACTTAGTGTACTTTTGCTTACTTTGGGCAGTGTTTGCTTTTACTATCATATTTACTTACTCTCTCTTGTTCCATTTTGATATAATGCTCTAATTCAGATCTCTTATTTTACTTGCTGAGGTATTCTTTTCTTCTCTGAATGCCTCAGGTACTGATTAGTAGCCGAGTAGACGACTAGATTTGTTGTGGTGTTGCAGGTGATCCCTTGAGCTGTAGGGATCTTTCTCTTGTTGTGGTGGGGTAGTTTTCTGTTTTTCTTATAGACATACATACTTGCTAGTGGGTTCGTGTCAGTTTGTTGGCGCCCACTGGTAGTTTTACCTTATAATACTAGATATGTTTCTTTTACTGCTACCTTTCTGGAGATAGTTTACTTACTTTTGGGAAGATTTATGCTAGTTTGCTAGTTACTTTTAAATCTTAAAACACTATTATAAGTATATCTCATGATCAGCATGTTTATGAAACTCATACACTACTTTCCAAGCAACATAAATTGACTGTTTTCTTACTTATAATATAAAATAAATCTAGAGTCTTGCATAGTATAAGTTGACCTCGGGGATCACTTATGCACTCTCTTAGGATGTCAAAAATAAATAAAGTATTTTTCCTCTACGTATAAGTATAGTTTTTAAACTGTGGACTAGGTGATCTACTGAGCCGAGGGATACGGCCTTTAAAATATAACTGATTTTTCTAATCATTAAACTTATGAATTTTCATAGTCTAGTTAGTGGTGTTCGCATGTGCGTCGATAGTTATCCCTTACTCGATGTGGCATCACGACGCGTGTTTTCTCATACTCTGATACTTCCTAATTTTGGAGAAAATGCATGTTGTGACAGTTGGTATCAGAGCCAGGTTGCTTGACAATCTGTCAGGCAACCTTTCCTTGTAGGTATAAGATGTTTAGCATCATATCATACACACACCGATATGTCATCAGCATGTCTTGGCTGAAGCACGAACACTACACTCATAGCATAATATGAAGTATACATGGCATATTTTGTAGTATGGGATGCATAATATGTGTCTGTATATGGATCCACCATAGGGGCAACATGTGAGGGTTATGTAGTATGGGATGCATAACCTCACCACATGAATGCGACTAACACGTTTCTTTTTCGTTGCATGAGAATGTTATGTAGTATGGGATGCATAACATTTTCATGTGTACGCCATTCATAACATGCATTAGGGCCTTTTTAGAATGCATAGCACATTCATGCATAGCATAACATTGCATAAGCACAACGTGCCACTCTAAAGATTTGTAGGATCACATATGTACACACATGGTTATAAATCAGAAAAAGAATATAAATTCATGCATTCCCGATCTAGGCACAAGAGTTAGATGATGGTGGTTAACCATCCTAGGTTAGGCATAGCATCACTTTTGTTAAACAAATAAAATCCTAGAGCAAGTATAGCAGTTAAAAGTTCATATTTATGTATGTATTGTCTGTACTGGTAGT
Source organism: Platanthera guangdongensis (assembly GCA_039583875.1). Classification (NCBI taxonomy): domain Eukaryota; kingdom Viridiplantae; phylum Streptophyta; class Magnoliopsida; order Asparagales; family Orchidaceae; genus Platanthera; species Platanthera guangdongensis. The sequence continues at coordinate 29,749,243 of CM077155.1, read as the reverse complement.
TTGTTCCAACTGTTGTACTAGGTTTTGACCTCAATTTTTATTGTTTTAGGATGGCGAGACGTCCTTCGACTATGTCGACTCCCCTGTCTGAGGGTGAGTCTTCAGGAGCGCAGAGTGATGCGGTGATCGAGAGTCTGCGTCAGAGCAACGATTCCTTGACCAGGCAGATGGTGGAGATACAAGCCCAGATCCAGTCTCTGGTGGCAGCTGTGGCACGACAGACTCAGGGAGTGCAAGACCCTGCATGGGGAGTTAGCTGCTCCTTCCCCTCCTACTCCCCTGAGACCTCTAGTGGTGGTTCCGGCAGAGATGGCCTTTATCTCACAGTTTCATAGACTTAGCCCCCTACATATGATGGGAAGGCAGATTTCGTGGTCATAGATGATTGGCTGATCTCCATGGAGGAGATGTTCTCGTACTCTGGTGTTATAGATGATCAGAGAGTGATGATAGCCACCTATCAACTAAAGGCTTTGGCTAAGAGCTAGTGGCTTAGGGAAAAGGAGAGCTTGGTGGCTGGTTACTCTTGGGGATTATTCAAGGAGATGCTGTTGAGGAAGTTCTTGCCTTTGGTCGAGCATGACCAACTAATGAACGACTTCCTCCACCTGAAGCGGAGGTAAATCACGGTTAGTGAGTACGAGATTGAGTTCAGTAAGTTGAGCATGTTTGCCCCTGGGTTGGTGAGTGTTGAAGCTGATCGAGTCAAGCGGTTTCTTGGCGGCTTGAGGAGCGAGGTTCAACATTTAGCCAGTGCTTATGGGTCAGAGACTTATGCAGGGGTAGTGGAGGCTGTTATGAAAGTGGAGGCAATTGAGACCACAAATAGCAGAGGCCAGCAAATGAGGAAGGATAAGAGGAAGTCTGCTGACGAGAAGAACCCCCAGGTACTCGATGCTGCTTCGGGAAAGAAGAGCAAGGTAGTGTGTAGCTTTTGTGGCCGGTCAGGCCACCCTGTTGAGATGTGTTTCAAGAAGGCGGGAGCTCAGAAGAAGGAGAAAGTTCATGCTATTCAAGGTGCTCCTAGGAAGGATGTTTCCTATTCTGTTTGCAAGAGACCCGGTCATGATGCCGCCCAGTGCTGGTCCAAGGATAAAGTCTACTAGCAGTGTGGCCAGAAGGGTCATATCAAGACAAGGTTTCCTCAGGTCCAGCATGTTCTTCAAGCAGTTCCACTTCAGGCTTTACCTCCGCCTCAGCGTGTGTACAAGGGAAAAGCAAAGATGAACGTGATCTCTTCCAAGGAGGCTCAAGCTTCGACTCAGGTCATCTCAGGTTAGTTATTTTCCTAGCCTGAAGGTTTTATTTTTTGGAATGGTTATAGTTTTGTTTTGCGTAGCTCCTTGGTTGCTTATATACTCCTATAGGAAAATTTAAGGTGAAGAACCGATGGGCGCGTGTTCTGTTCGACTCCGGCGCTACCCACTCATTTGTGGCTAGACCTTTTGTAGAGCGATATTGATTGATTCTAGATCAAGTTCGTCATACCTTCCGCGTCAAGTTCCCTTCTGGTGAATCTGTGTTGTCAGATTTGGGCATTCTGGAATGCCCTGTTTTGTTAGGGAACTTTCTTGCAAAGGCAGACTTGAAGGTGATAGATCTGGAGGACTTTGATGTTATTATAGGCTTAGACTGGTTGTCTAAGTATGATGATGTTATTCAGTGCAAAGGGAAGCGCTTGGACATCATCAAGGACAACGGTCAGCCTGGAAGTGTGTATGCTGATCCGTGCCAGGATTCCCTTATCATTTCTGCGGTATGTGCTTATAAGTTGTGTCATTCTGATTGTTTTGCTTATTTAGTCTCGGTGGTTGGGATTGCTGTCAGTGTGCCGCGCTTGGAGGAGATTCCTGTGCTTCGTGGTTTCTCTGATGTTTTTCCTGATGACCTTCCTGGTCTTCCCCACGAGCGGGATGTTGAGTTTGTGATTGATTTGGAACCGGGTATGCGTCCTATTGTTAAGGAGTCGTACCGTATGGCCCCTCGTGAGTTGGAGGAGTTGCGAGTCCTTTGGACGAGTTGTTGGCAAAAGGCTTTATCAGGCCGAGTTCGTCGCCTTAGGGTGCTCCTATTCTATTTGTGAAGAAGAAAGATGGGTCAATGAGGCTGTGCATTGATTATAGGGAGCTAAAAAAAGTCACCATTAAGAACAAGTACCCTCTGCCGAGGATCGATGACTTATTTGATCAGTTGCGTGGTAGCTTGTTTTTCAAGATCGATCTTCGTTCTGGATATCATCAGCTCAGGATCCGTGAGGCTGATATTACACGGACTGCATTTAGTTCGAGGCATGGACACTTCGAGTTTCTAGTGACGTCGTTTGGTATGACCAACGCACCATCAGCTTTCATGGATATGATGAACCGGGTGTTCAAGGACTTTCTAGACACGTTTGTGGTGGTATTCATCAATGATGTGTTAATCTACTCTCGAAGTGCTGAGGAGCATGAGCAGCATCTGCGCTTGGTTCTAACGGAGCTGAGGAACCAAAAGTTATTCGCCAAGCTGAGCAAGTGCGAATTTTGGTTGCCTCAGGTCTCGTTTCTGGGCCACGTGGTGAATAAGGATGGGATCTCGGTCGACCCGGAAAAGATCGCAACAGTGATGGATTGGTGCAGGCCGGGCACGCCCAAGGAGATTAGAAGCTTCCTAGGGTTGGCCGGCTACTATAGGAGGTTCGTGGAGGGTTTCTCTACCCTGGCTGCACCTTTGACCAGATTGATTCTGAAGAACATGACCTTTGTTAGGAGCGAGAAGTGCGAAGAAGCCGTCCTGGAACTAAAGAACAGATTGTGCACTGCTCCCGTTCTGACCCTACCTACTGAGGGCATGGAGTATGATGTGTACGTGGATGCTTCGCATGTTGGTCTGGTTTGCGTTTTGATGCAGGCTGGGAAATTGATTGCTTATGGGTCAAGGCAACTAAAGACTCATGTGAGAAATTACCCAACGCATGACCTTGAGTTTGCAGCGGTGATTTATGCGCTAAAGCTGTGGAGGCATCTACTTTATGGTGCTCAGTGCAAGATCTTCACAGATCATAAAAGTCTAAAGTATGTGTTCACTCAGAAGGAGTTGAATCTGCGTCACTAGCGGTGGCTAGAGTATGTGGCCGATTATGATATGGAGATACAATATCATCCGGGGAAGGCCATTGTGGTAGCCGACGTCCTGAGCCAGAAGACGGGGAAGATCTTTAATCTCACCGCCGATCGTTTAGTGGAAGAGTTCCTCCTGATGGATATCTTTGTGGGATGCTGTGACATGTAGAGCAGTTTGGCAGTGGCAGAACCGTCTTGGATTGCACTTACCAGGTTGCACCAGAAGGATGATCATGATCTTCTGCACTTATACCTCAGGACTGAGAGAGGGGAGTTGCCAGATTTTTCTATCGATGATGCGGGTACCTTGAATTACCGCGGCAGGTTTTGCATCCCCGCTGTTGGGGACATCAGGGTTATGATATGTAGAGAGGCTCATGGATCCAGTGTTGCCTACCATCCAGGATCTACAAAGATGTATCATGAATTGAAGCAGATTGCCTGGTAGTATGGGATGAAGGGTGATATAGCCCGATTCGTTGTTGAGTGCCACACTTGCAAGCGTGTGAAGGCCGATCATGGAAGGCCTGATGGCAAGTTGACTCCATTGGATATCCCTACGTGGAAGTGGGAAAGTATTTCTATGGACTTCATTATGGGCTTATCGAGATCTCCAAGGGGATTTGATTCTCTTTGGGTTATAGTGGACAGGCTGACGAAGTGTGCTCACATCGTGCCGTACAAGATTGACTATCCAATGAAAAAGATAGCAGAGCTGTATCTGAATGAAGTCATCCGTTTACACGGTGTGCCAGTTAGCATCATTTCGGATCGAGACTCTTGTTTTACATCCCGCTTCTGGGGAGTCTGAATGAGGGTTTGGGTACAGATTTGAGGTATTCTACAGATTACCACCCACAAACCAATGGTCAGACTGAGCGGGTGAATCAGATAGTTGAGGATATGATCAGGTGCTACATCTTGGACCACAGTGGAGCATGGGATGAGCGTTTGCGGCTTATGAAATTTGCATACAATAACAGTTACCAGGAGAGCTTGCAAATGGCTCCGTTTGAAGCTTTGTATGGGAGGCGCTGTAGAACTCACTTGTTTTGGACCGAGGTCGGTGAGAGGCCTGTGTTGGGTCCGAATGCGCTCGAGGAAATGGAAGTCAAAGTGAAGTTTATTCGAGAAAAGCTTCGTATAGCTCAGGAGAGATATGAGAAGAACGCCAACCGGGGTAGGTCTGACTTGGAGTTTTCTGTAGGGGACCTTGTGTTCCTTAAGGTTTCCCCGATGGTTGGTGTTAAGAGGTTCAGTAAGAACCGAAAATTGGATCCGAGGTATGTGGGCCCGTTTAAGATTGTTGAGCGGATTGGCGTGTCAGCATATAGATTGGATTTGCCAGCAAATTTCTCATATGTTCATAATGTGTTTCATGTAAGCCAATTATGGAAGTGTGTGCGAAGTAGTGGGCAAGTCTTGGATGTTGTTCCCCAGTTGGAGATTAATATTTCATATGTTGAGGTGCCGGTCCGCATCTTGGATACTCAAGATCGGGTGCTGCGGACAAAGTTTTCCCGATGGTGAAAGTTCTATGGAAGAATCAGGATTTGGAAAGCGCGACTTGGGAGCTAGAGTCGGCTATGAGGGAGGCTCACCACATCTGTTCCCTTAATTTGACTGGTATGTTTCTTTCTAGTAGCTCTTGTTTTGTTACTTTCCTTCTATAGTACAATTGGTGTACGTAAAGTTTCAGGACGAAACTTTCTTTTAGGGGGAGTGACTATAACGCCCCCGATTTTTCTGCGATTATTTAATTTTCGTTTGGCATTATGTTGACGTGTTTCCGGCATGTGCCGTTTGTTAGAGAATGGTCTTAGCTCTTCAGGTTCCTTGTGTGGTTGTTGGTAGCCTTTTTGGCATGATCCCCTAGCAAGCCGGGTCTGTTTTGGTGACCGGTGAGGCCTCTCGGGGGATGCTTGTGTTTTGGCATCGGGTAGTGATAACCCGAGAAATATTCGTCGAGAGTTGGTTTCGGCTTCGCCGTTGCGTTCGTAGCATAGGTAATTAGCTACGAGGTGAATTTCGTCAGATTCCGAGGTGGTTCGGTTTTTGCATCGTTTTTATGTGTTAATAACAATGGATGCAAATAATTAATTAATAAAGCTTGAAATGAATCCAGTGGCTTTTAGGTGACAGTTAAGGCTGATAAGGCGTGTCTATGCATATATATAGCCTTAAGACAAAAAAACGAGACTATTCATCATCTCCTTCCGTGAGAGAATAACTACTGTCCTGTTCATGAGTGGAAGAAAACCGAGAGACAGACTTGCCTTCCACCTTCGATTCCGGGAGTGTTAGAGGACGGAATTCGATTCCAAAAGCGGATTTTAATTACTCTCTCCTAGACCTTCATTCCTACGGTAAGAGATTCAATTTTTGTGTTGTTTCTAAGGGTCTTGGAATTTTTGGTTTGATCCTTTTTCCGCCATTAAAATCTAGAATCCTGGTTTAGGTGCTATTGCGGCTGGAGCCGAGAGAGAGAGGAAGGGTTGTGCAAGATAAATTTCTGGATTTAAGGCAAGCGGTGCTCTTCGCCCTTTCCAAGTAGTGGCTTCTTCATTAGTTTTTTTGGTTCCTTGTTGTCAAATATTGATTCCAGATCTTGCAAATGCTTAGTTTTTCCTTCATCATGTCAAGCAATCGTTAAGCTTACTGAAATTTTCTTCCTGTCCAGATATTTGATTTAACTTCAGGTGGAGATTTTTGTTTAAATTTCTACTCTTAGAACATAGGAATGCTGCTTAGCCTTGTCAGATCTCTCAATTACTGAAATTTTAGGGCTACTGTCAGTTCCTGTAGTGTTTTAATGCTGAGTTCTTCATGGGTAGGCTCGGTTTTGGAGTAAATTTGGCTTGACAGTTGGGGTAGCAGTAGCAGAAATTTCTTTTCCTTTCCATAGTCTTGAGGATTAGAGTGTTTCTGGGCTAGTAGAAGTGTTCTGGCATGATAGGTGGAACATAGAAGTGTTTGTTATAGGATTAAAGCGTTGTCCAGCGTTTTGTGCACTCAATGCTGATAGGTCGTCGATCTGTGTTCGACGAACATCGTCGAACTGAGATAAACGATCTCCGGTCGCCTATGATTATCGAAGGTCATCGATCTGGGTTCGACGATAATTGTCGAACTGAGCTCGATAATTTCTCATGTGATCTGAGTTCGACGATAATCGTCGAACTGAGTTCGGTGATTCCCTGTGGCCTGTGTTCGACAAAAGAAAATTGTCGAACGGAGTTCGACAATTTCTCGTGTCCTGTGTTCGACGAAAATCGTCGAATGGAGTTCGACGATGTCCCGTGACCTGTGTTCGACAAAAATCATCGAATGGGGTTCGACGATTTCCTGTGTCTGGAGATCGACGATTTCCAATTAGCTGAGATCTGCGTTTATTTCTTTTGCCTTAACCTAATTTTTCATGCAATTTCTTTCCTTCCTGAGTGATTACCTCCTAGGGGGCATGTCCTGTCAGCCTTTCGTTCTTCCTTTGTTTTGAGGGCCGAATCATGGGATATGGCAGGTAGTGGTATTTTGACGCTCTAAAGGAGCGGGATGTTTTGTGTGCGAGCCGTGGTCGCCACTTTTTAGTCCCAGGTACGAGCTGGGTATTGTTGTGGCCGCCACCTTTTAATCCCAGGTACGGGCTTGGTTTGTGGTGGTTTTGGAGCTGACACAGTGAATTTTTTTGTTGGAACTATTTTATTTGGGGGAATGTTTTTGGTCACCAACCCAGGTCCATGATGTTTTAATACTGTCATTACTCACAAATTAGGATTGTTAGGTGTTTCTTCCTTGTTGAATGCAACATATTATGATAGGTTTTCTTGTCTTTTGCCTTATAGCCTCTACAGGGTTTGAGAAGGGCTTGTTGTTGTTACCTGGTACTTGGTGTACTTTTGCTTACTTTGGACAGTGTTTTCTTTTACTGTCATATTTACTTACTCTCTTTTGTTCCATTTTGATATAATGCTCTAATTCAGAATCTCTTATTTTACTTGCTGAGGTATTCTTTTCTTCTCTGAATGCCTCAGGTACTGATTAGTAGCCGAGTAGACGGCTAGATTTGCTGTGGTGTTACAGGTGATCCCTTGACCTGTAGGGATCTTTCTCTTGTTGTGGTGAGGTAGTTTTCTGTTTTTCTTATAGACATACATACTTGCCAGTGGGTTCGTGTCAGTTTGTTGGCGCCCATTGGTAGTTTTACCTTATGATACTAGATATGTTTCCTTTACTGCTACATTTCTAGAGATAGTCTACTTGCTCTTGGGAATATTTATGCTAGGTTGCTAGTTACTTTTAAACCTTAAAACACCATTATACGTATATCTCATGATCAACATGTTTATGAAACTCATACACTACTTTCAAATCAACGTAAAAAGGCCGTTTTCTAACTTATAATATAAAATAAATCTAGTGTCTTGCATAATATAAGTTGACCTCGGGGGTCACTTATGCACTCTCTTAGGATGTCAAAAAAAATAAAGTATTTTTCCGCTGCGTATAAGTATAATTTTTAAACTGTGGACTAGGTGATCCACTGAGCCGAGGGATACGGCCTTTAAAATATAACTGATTTTTCTAATAATTAAACTTATGAATTTTCATAGTCTAGTTAGATGTTGTTCGCCTGAGCATCGACAGTTATCCCCTGCTCGACGTGGCATCATGACGCGTGTTTCCTCATACTCTTATACTTCCTAATTTCGGAGAAAATGCGGGTTTTGACAGTCTATTGATGGCGCGGCCTCTCCTCCACCGGTTGAAGACGATGCTGATGATGCTGTTGATGATCCGGTTGCTAAGGCCATACGACTCAAGGACGTGAGACGACATGATGACGCTAACGGACGGCTACGCTACAACCTCCGCCCGCGCCGTGCTACCGCCACAGCAACGCCTTAGTTTTATTTATTTCCTTTTCGTGCACTTTATTTTATAATTGGAATATAAAATTATCCTATGTTTATGTGATAATTTTATATTCATTGCATATGTTGTTATATTTGCAATTTGAACTATTTTAGTTTTGGTGTGCAATTAGCCATTCGGATGGATGAGATTAAATCTCCATCATGAAGGGCTAAGGCTTATTTGTAACTCCTATTTAAAGGAGGCTTTCATGAAGAGTTAAGGAATTGGAAAAGAAACCTAAAAAAACCCCTTGTGGAAATTTCGGCCACCATGGAGAAGTCCATAGCCGCCCCCTTCCCTTTGGTGTGAAGCCAAGCCTTGCCTCCTCCATCCCCGTTCGGTGCGACTCCGGCGTGGCTTCATTCGGTGCGACTCCTTGGAAGTAGGTTGCAAACCATTCGGTGTGACGCCGGTGGATCCGTGGAGAGAGTGATTCTCCCACAGTTATCTCGTGTGAAAGTTTTCCGGTTGGGTAATCTCTTTCCCCTCCCTTGTGTGATTTCTTCTCTTTAGTTGTGGTGGATTTCGCTCATCGTTTTCTCCGGATCTTTAATTTAATCGCTGCAAGTTTTGAATCGACATCACCGTTGGAAGGCTTTTATTTCTGGATCGGGTGGATCCTATTTGCTTGAGCGGATCTTGGCCTATAGCCTTGGTCTTGCTCTCAAAAAGGAGTGGCAACCTTTGTGTTTTCTTGGGGAATAATCCGACTCAAATTTCCGATCGTTGTTTTCGAGTCGACCATTCCTCCTTTGTTGTTTGTGCTGCGTTTTGTGACGAGGAAATATTGTGGGCGATAGGTGCTGTGTAGGTGCGGTAGATCTACGACGTGTTGTGCGTAGGGAGAGCGTTAGCTTCGCGGAGATCTCCGTTTCCGGATAACCCTACATCAATTTGTATCAGAGGCGGTCGTTTCAACTCCCACGTTGCAAACATCCTCTCCGCATTCCTTGTTGGTCGATCGGATCTAAAAAAAATCAAAAAAATTATTTTCTGTGGTATGCCAATAGCGGGCTGAAATCTTTTTTTTTCAGCAAAATTTCAAAAAAAAAAATTTTAACGATCTACGTGTTATTCACATTGGGAATATATAAAAATATCTTATTTTCAATATAGCTACAGCCCTAGGAAAATTCATTTTGCCCGGGGCCTCCCAAACTTGAATGCGCACAAGGCTAGGAACGGAGTACGCAACCCCGTCTACGTCTAGTATGGCTGCGAACGAGCATCGTTATCCCAACCCCGCGGCTATAGAGGGTCTTCGTGCCGAAATGGCTGAGCTTAGGAACGTATTAGCCCAGATCCTACAAAACCAAGCTAGGCCACCCCCGCCACCCGTTAATGTTGACCGGCCCAACCGGCACCAACATAACTCTGATTCGGATTCTGATGGGGACTCCCCACGGGTGCCCCCTAGAGGACACCGCCCCGAGCGAGACTTTGACATTACTAGGGCCATTAAGATAAATGCCCCCACGTATGATGGCATGGGAGACCCCCAAATCTTCCTTAACTGGACTGGGGATATGGAGTGTTACTTCGAGTGGCACAACCTGACGGATCCCCAAAAGGTCCAAGTTGCCCGGATGAAGTTAACAGGTCGTGCAAAGAAGTTCTGGCTGAATGAGGAGCGAAGATTAGGAACCGGACACGGAGCCCCCCTTATAGGTTGGCCAGTAATGAAGAACCTGTTGACCGATCAGTACGTTCCTGCGTACCATCGGACACAGATGTTCGATGAGCTTGTCACTCTGCGGCAGGGCTCAAGCTCGGTAGCTGAATATATGGGTGAACTTAAGGACCGAATGGTGCGATGTGACCTTAGGGAGATCCCCGAAGTCACTTTATCTAGATTTCGAAAGGGCCTTAACCCCGATATCCAAAGGAAGCTCTTGTGATATGGGCATACAGACTTGAACACGACTTTCAATGACGCCTTGGACATTGAAAAAAACATAGCCTCTAAGGCTCACTCCCGTTATGCTCATGCGAAGAATAAGTCCACCACTGGGGCATCTTCTTACATTTATCCTGATAAGGGAAAGTTTAAATCTACCTAGTCGAAGTCAATCGTGATCACCGCTAGGAACTCCAAGAACCCTGTGAGTGAGCGTGTCCCTATCGGGAAGGTTAGCAAGGCTAACACCACTTGTTACTCTTGCGGCATTCAAGGCCACTATGCCTACGAATGCCCAACAAAGACAAAAACACTAGCCTTATTAGAGCCAACTACCGACCCTGACGATTACGTATACGAGGCCGCAGAGGAGAGTGACCCCGAAGGAGTCACTAGTGACTTAGAGGACGATCATCCCCTTATGGTGATGCGTTGTATTTTGACCACTCCTCGTCCATTATATGATTAGAAGAGGATGAGCATATTTTCCCTGATTTTTAAGAGTGGCGAGAAGCTTTGCAAGTTGATTATTGATAGTGGTAGCTGCGTGAATGTCGTATCTGAGAACGCCGTTGCACGTATGTCCTTGATCACGGAACCACACACGACCCCATACCAGGTCGCTTGGATCAACAAGCTCTCTATACCCGTTACCAAGCGATGCCTGGTCCCACTCTCATTCAAATCCTACATTGATGAGGTGTGGTGTGATGTCCTTCCGATGGACGCTTGCCATGTGTTGTTAGGCCGCCCTTGGCTATACGACCGTGATGTTACACATTTTGGTAGAGCCAACACTTATGAGTTCAAATTCAATGGAAAACCATCACTTTGAAGCCGACAATCCCAAAGGAGCCCGTAGTCTTGGCTAAGGACACCACTATCCCGGTAGAACGGAAAATGTTGAATCTTGTTGGTAGGAAAGAGTTTGAGAGAGATCCGTTCTTTGAAGGAAATATGTATGCGCTAGTCCTCTTAAGTGCGAAGCCCGATTCTAGCATTTTAGATGAGCTACCTAGTGAGTTACGGGTACTGTTGGAGGAGTATAGGGACGTGTACCGGATGAGTTGTCGCCCACGTTACCCCCGCTTAGGAATATCCAGCATGCGATAGATCTCGTCCCGGGGTCTTCCTTGCCAAACCAGCCCCATTATCGACTCCACCCCGCGGCTCACCTAGAGTTGCAGTCTCAGATCGAGGGCTTGCTAGCAAAAGGTTTTATTAGTACTAGTATGAGTCCATGTGCTGTATCAGCCCTACTTGCCCCCAAGAAGGATGGTACATGGAGGATGTGCGTTGATAGCCGGGCTATCAACAAAATCACCATCAAGTATAGGTTCCTCATTCCCCGCCTAGATGATTTGTTGGATGTCTTGTCTGGAGCCACCGTATTCTCCAAATTAGATCTTCGGAGTGGCTATCACCAGATTAGGATACGAGAGGGCGATGAGTGGAAGACAGCATTTAAGTCGAAGGATGGTCTGTACGAATGGCTTGTGATGCCCTTTGGGTTGTCCAATGCCCCTAGTACCTTCTCCCGGATGATGACACACGTCTTTCAGCCATTTATGGGAAAGTTCGTTGTCGTCTACTTTGACGATATTCTGATTTATAGCACCTCTACTACCGAGCACATCTCCCACACGAGAGTGATCCTTTCCACCCTGCGGAAGGAGACGTTATTTCTTAACCTTAAGAAATGCACTTTCTATGTCTCGAAGATAGAGTTCCTAGGCTATATAGTCGGCTCTGAGGGTATTCGAGTTGATCCGGGCAAGGTTCAGGTCATTAAGGACTGGCCCATGCCAACCACCCTACGTGAGGTGCGTAGTTTCCATGGGATAGCCACGTTTTATCATCGTTTCATACGAGACTTCAGTAGTATTATGGCGCCTATCACGGACTGTATGAAGAAGGGAGAGTTTGCTTGGACGAAGTCCGCCACCCATGCTTTTGAACGAATCAAAGAGCTTATGACGGAGGCACCTGTCTTACGTCTGCCTGACTTTGCTAAAGTCTTTGAGCTCACATGCGATGCGTCTGGGGTCGGGATTGGAGGTGTCTTGGGCTAGGAGGGCCATCCCGTTAGTTATTTTAGCGAGAAGTTGTCCGGCCCTAAACTGAACTATTCCAATTACGATAGGGAATTTTATGCTGTAGTCCGATGTCTACACCATTGGAGGCACTATCTCCTCTCCAAGGAGTTTGTGATCCTCTCCGATCATGAGGCTCTACGTTTCATCAACGGCCAGCATAAGATCAGCCCACGACACGCTAAGTGGGTATCTTTCTTACAAGGCTACATGTTTAATCTCAAGCACCTTAAGGGAGTCGATAACCAAGTCGCGGACGCCCTTAGTCGTCTTACGCTTTTACTCACCTATATGGAAGTACATGTTATAGGCTTTGAGCGGATTAAGGATGAGTACGCCACGTGTCCTGACTTCCAGGACTTCTATTTATCTGCCCAGGATAGCTCCCCCACGACGATATCTGTATACGTCATCAAGGATGGTTACCTGTTTAGGAACAGGAAGCTATGTATTCCGCAGTCATCGTTACGACTACATATTATATGGGAGTTGCATAGCGGAGGGTTGAGTGGCCACTTTGGTAGAGATAAGACCATTACGTTAGTCGAAGACAAATTCTATTGGCCAAAACTGAAGGTTATGGTGGGACAGGTAGTGAGTAGCTGCCGCACATGCCAGGTATCTAAGGGTTGTAAAACCAACGTAGGATTATATACACCCTTGTCTATTCCTTCCATGCCTTGGGTCGATGTTAGTATGGATTTTGTATTAGGCCTCCCCATTACCCTACGCCGTCACGACTCAATTTTTGTAGTTGTGGATAGGTCTTCAAAGATGGCTTATTTCATCCCGTGCAGTAGGACAAATGATGCATCTCACGTCTCTAAGCTTTATTTTAAAGAAGTCGTTAGTCACCGTGTAGTGCCCAAGACCATAGTGTCGGATAGGGACGTAAAATTCACTAGTTATTTTTGGAAGACTCTTTGGATATTAATGGGAACGAAATTATTATTTTCCTCTGCCTATCATCCCCAAACTGATGGGCAGACGGAAGTGGTTAATCGGAGCTTAGGAAATTTGTTATGATGCCTCGTGAGTGATCACAAGAGCACTTGGGATCTTCTCCTTCCCCATGCCCAATTAGCCTACAATAATTCCAAGAATCGGTCTACGGGTCTGTCTCCAAATGAGATTGTCCACGGGTATAAGGCTCCTGTGCCGCTTGACTTGGTGTCGTTGCCCCCAACGTACAAGGCAAGTCAGTTTGCACAATCCTTCGCCCAGCACATCCATGATTTACATGCACGTATACGGGCCACCTTGACTACGCAATACGAATCTTATCAAGCGCACGCTAATTTACATAGGAGAGTATCAGACTCCAAAATTGGCGATCTATTTTTAGTCCGTTTGATTCCCGAACGCTTGCCAACTGGCACCGTTAAAAAGTTAGCCCCAAAGCGCGCCGGCCCTTTTCGGATTATTAAGAAGTTAGGTGACAACGCTTTCGTTTTGGACTTGTCTGCTGATTGGGGTATCTCCACCATTTTTAATGTTTCGGATTTAACGATGTTTGTGTCACCACCACTAGAGTTGATTTCTTTGTCGTCTTCTTCTCCCACTAAAAATTCTCATGGGTTGGGGAGTGGTAGTACGGATGATCTCTCTCTTTCGGTCCCCACAGGTATATCATCGGATGGTAAGTTGCCTTCTTTCCTGCCTACTGCTAATATGTTCCCCAGGTTTCCACGGACGTTCTCCACTCTAGAGATGATACTTGATGCTGAGCCTGTTACCACTGCTGATGGCGACACCCACCGCTTTCTCATCTGTTTGCGTGATCGGCCCCCTTCGGATGACTCTTGGGTACTCGAGACAGAGCTGCAGAGTTTGGATGCCGCTCTCCTTCACCGCTATCGCTTGGACCACACAACGGAGATGCGTGCATTTGAGCGGGGGAGGATTGATGGCGTGGCCCCTCCTCCACCGGTTGAAGACGATGCTGATGATGCTGCTGATGATCCAGTTGCTAAGGCCATATGACTCAAGGACGTGAGGCGGCACGATGAAGCTAACGGACGGCTACGCTACAACCTCCGCCGGCGCCGTGCTACCGCCACGGCAACGCCTTAGTTTTATTTATTTCCTTTTCGTGCACTTTATTTTATAATTGGAATATAAAATTATCCTATGTTTATGTGATAATTTTATATTCATTGCATGTGTTGTTATATTTGCAATTTGAACTATTTTAGTTTTGGTGTGCAATTAGCCATTCGGATGGATGAGATTAAATCTCCATCATGAAGGGCTAAGGCTTATTTGTAACTCCTATTTAAAGGAGCCTTTCATGAAGAGTTAAGGAATTGGAAAAGAAACCTAAAAAAACCCTTTGTGGAAATTTCGGCCACCATGGAGAAGTTCATAGCCGCCCCCTCCCCTTTGGTGTGAAGCCAAGCCTTGCGTCCTACATCCCCGTTTGGTGCGACTCCGATGTTGCTTCCTTCGGTGCGACTCCTTGGAAGAAGGTTGCAAACCATTCGGTGTGACGCCGGTGGATCCATGGAGAGAGTGATTCTCCCACAGTTATCTCGTGTGAAAGTTTTCCGGTTGGGTAATCTCTTTCCCCTCCCTTGTGTGATTTATTCTCTTTAGTTGTGGTGGAGTTCGCTCATCGTTTTCTCCAGATCTTTAATTTAATCGCTGCAAGTTTTGAATCGACATCGCCGTTGCAAGGCTTTTATTTCCCGATCGGGTGGATCCTATTTGCTTGAGTGGATCTTGGCCTATAGCCTTGGTCTTGCTCTCAAAAAGGAGTGGCAACCTTTGTGTTTTCTTGGGGAATAATCCGACTCAAATTTCCGATCGTTGTTTTCGAGTCGACCATTCCTCCTTTGTTGTTTATGCTGCGTTTTGTGACGAGGAAATATTGTGGGCGATAGGTGCTGTGTAGGTGCGGTAGATCTACGACGTGTTGTGCGTAGGGAGAGCGTTAGCTTCGCGGAGATCTCCATTTTCGGATAACCCTACATCATCTATACCTAGGTCCTGCCCAAAAATGAGAATTTTTGGGGACAATATTTCTATAGTTTTTTGAAATTATTTAATTACTCTAGGGTAAATTAATTAAGCGAGCATATGACATCCAAACTCACCCAAACTTTGG
This sequence comes from Platanthera guangdongensis, assembly GCA_039583875.1. Lineage (NCBI taxonomy): Eukaryota > Viridiplantae > Streptophyta > Magnoliopsida > Asparagales > Orchidaceae > Platanthera > Platanthera guangdongensis. The sequence continues at coordinate 29,734,132 of CM077155.1, read as the reverse complement.
TGAGTGGTCCTTGGGGTTATCAAAAGACTCTGGTTAAAATTTCATCTCATTTGGAGATGTTTTGAATTGAAATCATGCAAACCCTAGTCTTGCCAAAATAAGGGTATTTAGGTAAAAAGGTGCACTTTGGGTTTTGAGAAGCAAATCAATTCAATAGAGGTTGAAAGTGGGGCCACTGACTTGGCATGATGTTTAACACCCTCCCATAGAAGATGGGGTGGATTGGAATAGATTTGCCCTAGGATCTAAGACCAAACCCTAAGGATGGGCTTTTGTGTCTTGTGAAGGGCATGGGGTCAAAAGACCTTGTACGAACTTGAACTTTGGTAGGGAGGGTACTAGGGTAGCTAAAGCCCTCTGGTAAAAAGCTTAGGGGATTTGGGAAAGGGTAGGCCCCACAAAACCCTAACCATAATTTAGGGCACAAACATCATAATGATAGCATAGGGTATTAACACTTATTGAACAGTAATGAAACTTGGGTAGTATGGTCATTGGGATAGTAGGAACTTCTGGAAATTTAATTGGGAATTTTGGATTAATAATCTTAGTAGTTCCTTTGTAATGCATGAGTTAGCCCTACTTAATCATTTGGTTTTTGTGAACTCACTGTCAATTGGAAAGTCATAAAGATTAAGCAGAAGAAGTTTTAGACTATTATTCTCATGTATTAATTTTATTAGAATTTTTGAATACATAATTACAGTACCTACTTCACAAGCTCATTAATTTGGAAACTTGTTCAATATTTTGTTTAGAGTTCCTTACTTTTTGATAAATTATGAAACTTTACCTAAAATATTTATATGGCCTTACAATCATCCTTGAATGTTCTCAGAATTTTTGGAAGTATTCTTGCTGTACTTGCCCCTTAAAAATGATTAATATAGGTTATATTTAAAATTAGAATTAGAGACCTAAACCTTGCAGAAAAACTGGACGATTTTGGATTTAATGTTAAATAGTCATATTTTATTTATCATAAATCTTGTGGAGCATTTGCTTTCCTGAAATTGGTACTTCATGTTCAAAATGGGGTTTTTGGATTACTAGAATAATTATATAAATTATAAGATAAAATTGGAAAATTATGAATTTCTAGGATTAGGCTAAAAATGTCATGACAGCCCTCCAATAATTATTATAGGAATACTGAATGATTATTTTGAGTTCCTCTCATTTTACACATCATATAGCTTAAGTTGGTCTACAATTAGTAAAACTGCTAAATTATGTTGGAATATGAATTTGGGCACAAGAGTTGGGGTTTGTTGTTTGTTGGTTTGGATAAATAATAATGAGTTCATCATTGGAAGATAGGATGGGTAGAGTGTTGGATTGGCCAGTGTTAGGAGGTGCTCGGGATAGACGAAAGATCGTCTTTCCCGTTGAGAGGAAGTGTCAAATACACTAGGGTTAGATCAAATACAACATTTAAGGGGCTAGGAGTTGGGTATTAACCAATAAAAATAAGTGCTTTGCAAAAGGGTGCTTTGGGCTTCAGCCCATCATAGTTCTTAGTGCCCTCTAGAGCCCTTCACGGGGAATACCTTGGGTAGTCCTGGGCTAACCGAAACAGTAGGAATAAATAACTGGAATGCAAGAGTAACTAGTAAAACTACGGTTTCACCTTAATTCATGCCAATGTCTCAGGGTGTTAGGTTGGGTCACTCGTGCAGTAGGCTTAGTGGATTTGGTGATGGGCAGTTTGGCTCGGCGAGCTTTGGCTCGATAGTTATTTGTGATGGGCAGTTTGGCTCGGTTATTGTTTGTGACGGACGGGATGGTCCGGGGAGCTTTGGCTTGGTGGTTTTACATCAAGTTTTCATGTGCATAAAGCATAAGGTGGTGGGTCTTCGGTATTGGAGAGTCGATGCACCGACACCAATACGTTGACTCAGCAAGTGTGGTTTAGCACATGGCCAAATAAAGTCTGGTACGTCAGCCGACAAGAGTACACAGGAGCTCCGCTTAGTGCACCACCGTTGAGGCCTATGATAGGTCTGACTGGTAGTGCAATTACCGGTTTAAAGGTGGGCGAGGCCCAACCCGCCGCTTTCATTTGACACTACGGAGGTATCCTGCGAGCTTCGGCTCCAGAAAGGGGAAACTAAAGGTCTGTGTACACAGAGTCGAGTGGGTGAGTTGCACTTGAATATTCACATCATGGCATAACTATATTTCATAGCATAACCATTGCATACAACCCCGTCACCTATTGTATAAGTGGTATGTGATGCTTTATACAGTAGGCCCTGTAAAACGACCCCTTAGTTTATAAGTTGGTGCGAGCGAGCTTCTAAGTTAAGGTTTCATTCAGTAGATATATATATATATATGCTTGCTAGAAAACCGACACCCTATCGTATAAATTGGTATGAGACATTTTATACGATAGGAGCCCTGCAAAAGATCCTTTTGCTTATGTATTTATATATAAGTTAAGGTTACTTTTCTTGTTCAGTCTTTCTTACTTTCATTTTTGTCTTATATACAATAGAACTAATAGATTAGTTCCGCCGCCACCTGCTTATAATTGTTATTCTCCACTTTCATGTCCTCTCCTTTCCTTCTACCCGCTCGGTACATAGGAGCCATGGGGGAAGGGGCGGGGGATGATAGGGCTTAGTCTTATAGAATAAAGGTTTTTGAACCACATCATTTTAGGGGACTGTGGAGCCCAGCGTGGAGGAGCAGCCCTGGAGGTCGGCACGCTTGGAGATGGGGCAGTCTAGTACCGGAGTTCAGATAATAGGGAGTGTGAGTCCTAGTATCTACTAGTTATAGTAGTTTTGCTTACGCTATGAGAGATATGTAGTGAGGATTTGATGTACTGGGCATGATCCCAAGATTCAGTACTTTTATTATTATTTCTATGGACACTCCCTTCGTGGAGATTATTTACTATACATGTGATTTATGTGGACTTGCCTTTCATTACTTTGCCACAGTTGTGATCGATTTGGCCGGCAGGATCGGCGTCTTGTAGTGATGACCTTCCCGGGCGTGAAGGTGTCAATGCAAAGCGGAAGTTCTGGTCCTAAGACCCTGGTGCTTCAAAAAAAGGGGGTCTTACACCACCCCTACTGGGGTCAGATGATGCCCAAGGAACTTCCCGCGGCTCGCCACGAAGATGCACTTCAAGTGGTTCAGCCTCATCTTGAACTTTCGCAGGGTGGTGAACATCTCCTCCAGGTCCCAAAGGTCCGAATCCACACACTTTCTCTTGACCATTAGATCATCAACATAGACCTCCAAGTTACACCCCCATTGATCGTAGAAGACTTGATCCATCATGTGCTGGTATATAGCCCCTGCATTTTTTAACCCAAAGGGCATCATCATATAGCTGAAAAATCCCTCCCTCGTGATGAAGGAGACTTCCTTGACATCAGGAGGGTGCATTCGGATCTGATGGTAACCTGAAAAAGCATCCAAAAAACTCATAATAGAAAAACCAATGACTGAATCAACCAGCACGTCGATTCAAGGCAGGGGGTAGCAATCCTTGGGTCATGATTTATTTAATATGGAAAAATCGATAAACATGTGCCACTTACCTCCCACTTTCTTTACCATTACCATGTTGGAGATCCAGCCTGGATACTGGATCTCTAAGATGAACCCAACCTCCAAAAGCTTCTTGACCTCCTCATGGATGGGTTGCTCCAGCTTGGTAGCGACGGTCCTCATCTTCTAGTGAATAGGGCGCGTCCGGGGGTCCTGGTTTAGGCGATGGCAGGCCACATCTGCATCGATGTCTGACATGTCAGCCGCGCTCTGAGCAAAGATACCGACATTGCTCTGGATGCAAGCTCGGACTTGCTCCTGGTCCTCGTGACTCAAGCCCCCATTGATCTGCACCCTCTGCACCTGACCAGCACTGGTGAAGACTTCCACCTCCACCACTTCTCCAGCCAGCTCCAGCCGTGACTGCTCCCATCTGGATTTTGCTCCCTCTTCCTGCCCAAACTCTTCCTCCCCTCCTACTTCCTCGACCACCATCGCCTCCCCCAGGCTCTCACGCTACTGCTGCTCGACCTCCATGCCTCTCACGGCCTCCCCCTCAATTCCTTCACCTACTCCTTCCACCTGCCGATCCACTTGTGGCTCCAACTCTCCGTCCCTTTGGATCTTATGCATACCTCCTCCTCTTTGCTCCTCCTCAATCTCCTCCCTCGCCTCCTACAAGCTTACCTCCTCATAGCTCACCTCCTCCTCTCTGACAACCTCTTCCTGCTCTGCCATATCCGTCTCCAGCTCTTCTGCCTCTGTTATCCAAGATATGGTGTTTATTGTCATCACGTAGCAATGTCTCGCCACCTTCGGCTCTCCCCTGATCCTAACCTGCACCCATCCGTTGTTGAACTTAAGGCATTGGTGAAACGATGAGGTGACGTAGTGAAATGCACTGATGAGGGGGCGCCCAAATATGGCGTTGTAGCTTCTCGGGGCATCCACGATCACGAACCTGCAGTTCCGTGACATGCCCCCCAACTTCATATGTAGCCCTACTCGTCCTTCTACCTCCTTCCTTTCTCCAAAACTACAAACAACAGTCCGTCCGAAGCTAAAACCCTCTTGCCCTCGACCTTCATCTCATCAAAGGCCTTCTTGAAAATCACATTCACGGAGCTCTTGTTGTCTACCAAGATCCTGGAGACCGTAATGTTCTCGATTGCCGTCTGGATCAACAAGGTTTCACAGAACGGGTCCTCATAATATATCATATCTGCTGAATAAAAGGTATTTTTTTCTTCATAAGGGGGTATAATACCCCCTATCCGTTGCAGATCATATAGTAGTAGGTCTGGCCAGGGCCCGACGCCATATACCACAGACATACCCGGTGGTTACTTAATGGAAACCATCCAACCAATAACAACATCCTACACAGATCAATCTAGCGGAAGCAATTAAAATTGTTGCATTAAAAAAAGAACCTAATACTAGCATGAATGTCCACTAATATGCCAAAAGGAATGAAGTACAAATACACTAGTACTGGCATTATGGCCTTATAATTGTTTTTCTCAAATTACAAGTCTTTAGACCTCAGCACGCAGGCCGACCATACATGAATAAAAGAAAACACTCAAAAAATTAGGCCTTTGAGGGTCGGCTCAGCAACTTGGCTTTAGCCCGCTATTTACCAATTGGCTTCGCAGCAACTGCAAGCACAATCTACCGCAACGGTGGCAAACCAAAGCAACGGTCAGCCATGCTGACCAAATTATAAGGATCCCGCCCCCAATTCGGGGCGGCGATGCTCCTTCCTTGCACTTTATTAGCATAACCAAGTAGTATATAAATACATTGCATCACAGGCGTTGGCACACATGGCCACCCGCCCCGTGCTCTTAGGGCACATTCTCGGTGACCACGGTCAAAGTCCGCCGACTCACCACCGCCCCCAGGACGGCAATATCTCGTGAGCAATCTGGTCTTTCTGGCCACTGCCTAAGAACCTCCATCTATGCTAACGGTAAGTGCCAAGTAACTTTAGTTCTCTTTAACTAAACGACATAGATCGGGTATGGTTCCACCTGACCCGTTTCTCACACCGCAACGTCAACTTAAGTCGTCTGCGTGGGTCAAGCTTCCCCGAGTACCGTATCTTACATACATATCACATAACCCAGTTATGTTCAGGTTGGCTCCCAGGCCACTATGATGGCAGAACCACGTGTACGCCTAGTTTTTCGGGTGCACCTTGGAGTTAATCCCTAAGGCTCCCTGTTGCAATCTACCTAATAGAAAATGTTCGGTACATTGGTTAAATGTACCTGATTTGAAGAAGCCTCACCCAACTCAATGATATACATCATAATGTATTTGATGTATGTTGAGTTTATTTGTGCAGGTTAAGTAATCACTGGACTGAAGCAAAAAGTTTCTAAGTACATGTGTCGACACCCAGAGGGAAAGTGTCGACACTTAAGAAGGCTTGTGTCGACACCCAGACAAGCAGTGTCGACACTTAGAGTCATTGTGTCGACACCTGGGATGCAGAGTCGACACCAGACAGAAAGTGTCGACACTTGGAGCTGTGTCGACACTCAGTGAAGAAAAGTGCAGACAGAAAGTGTCGACACAAGGAGCTGTGTCGACACCCAGTGAAGCTGAGTCTACACCACTTGGAGCTGTGTCGACACTCAGTAAAAGACTGCAGAAACTAAGTTAAAGTGTCGACACCAAGAATAATGTGTCGACACACAACAAGAAGAGTCAGCACTCGAAGAAAGTGTCGACACCAAGAACAAAGTGTCGACACTCATCAGAAGAGTCAACATTTGAAGTAAGTGTCGACACCCAGAATAATGTGTCGACACTCAGCTAAAGACTCTACACTTGAAATCAGTGTCGACACATGGAGCTGTGTCGACACTTAGCAAAGAACAGAATTATCAACAAAATATTCTAAGTACAAGTGTCGACACTAAGGGAATGTGTCGACATTCAGCTGAAGTCTCAATAGAAGAATCAAGTGTCGACACAAGGAGCTGTGTCGATACTCAGCAAGTATCAACATAGAAGACTATGTGTCGACACCAAGAAGCAGTGTCGACACTTAACAGATTCAACACAAGAAGTTGTGTCGACACAAAGGTGGTGTGTCGACACTTAGAAGAATACAGCTAAAGATAGAAGAACAAGTACTTGTGTCGACACTCAATTTCAGTGTCGACACTTGAAGAAGAATCTGTGTCGAGACATACAAGGAGTTGTGTCGACACCTTATAGACTTGTGTAGACACTTACACAACATGTGTCGACACTTGGACTATAAGTGTCGACACTTAAAGACAGAAAGTATCGACACTTTCAGACAGTTAGAGATTTTCAAGAAATGACTGGATGACTTGACAGCTGCCGTTCCAGCCGGTCTACAGCACCTGTTAGAGATATCAGAAGTCAGTTATGAACCGGACCAGCCAGTTACCATGAAGAAGGCCAATAAATAGGCATATACAGTTTACAGAAACTGTTGATCACATTGTTGAAGAATAAGTTTTTAAAGTGGTACACAGAGTATCAAATCAAGAAGATCTTGCAGTTCAAGTGCATATCTAAGAAGTTGGAGAGAGAGGGCTCCATCCAAGAAATCAGCCGTTGGAACTAGGCTGAAAAGAAGGGTTCAGATCTAATCTGAATTCTAAGTGGCAGAGGTCAAGGAACAACTGCAGAAGGAGACAATCTTATTCAGTTCTACTCAAGAAGCTTTGAAGAAAGCTAAGTCAGATTGTATCCAGCCGAGTTCTTCCAAGAACTCATCAAGAAACTCTCAACTCCCCTCTCTTGTTTTAGAGTTGTTGAGTTATTATTTCTATAATCATTTTTATCTTGTAGGATCCTTTGGATCTGAGTGAATTGTAAGCCTATAATTATAAAGGCTGAGGGTAGGGCCTTTGGACTGAGTGTAGGAGATTGTTATCTCTGAGTGTAGGCCTTTGTGGCTGAGTGTAGGCTTTGGGATAAAGCTGAGTTGTAAGGCTTTGGGCCCGAGGTGTATGAACCAATTTGGGTTCTGAGACAGTGGAGAAGTTTGGCCGAATCTAGTACACTGCTAGATAGGCGAAGGGGGAAAGTGGATGTACCCATATCTTGGGGAACCACTATAAAACACTGTGTCTACTGTGCTGTGCTGTGATTGTTGCTGTGTATGCTGTGTGTTTGCTGTGATAGAATAGTTAGAAATATGTGATATTAACTGTTTGCTGCCATTAAAGTTCAAAAAGGATTAGGTCACCTATTCACCCCCCCCCCTCTAGGTGTTTGGATACCATATCTTTCAAGTGGTATCAAAGCGAGGTTCCTCAAAAAGGGACTAACAGTCTGAGGAGATCCTATTTGGCAGATTCAGTGTAAGGCAAAATACAGATTCAAGAAAATCAAGAAACATGGGTTCCTCTGAGAATCACAAGGAATTGGGTTCCATGAAATTGCCCATATGCAGGAAAGAGATATTTGGGATCTGGAAGGAAAGGGTAAGGCTGTTTATGGAGGCCTCAGACCCTAGAATCTACATCACAGTAAAGGAAGGGCCTTATGTGCCCATGAAGATATCTGTTCTAGATGCAAATCAGAGAACTCCAAAGGATTTCTCTGAAATGACTAAAGATGAGATTGTCCTAGCCACCATGGACAAGAGGGCACAAAACATAATAGTGAGTGCCATTGATGATGCAACTTTTCAGAATCTTATACACTGCAAGACAGCCAAAGAGATGTGGGACACTCTTATAGTGTATATGGAAGGATCTGAAGAAGTTAGACAAGATAGAAAATCCTTGCTAAATCAGGAGTATGAGAGTTTTAGACAAGGAAAGGGTGATAGCATAACTGAGTGCTATAAGAAGTTCTACAGAATAGTGAATGAACTCATGTCTTATGGAAGAGAGTTCAGTAACTATGAACTAAATGACAAGTTCCTAAGGTCCCAAACCAAAGATTGGGACACCAAGATCTGTGCCATAAGAGAAATGGCTAAGTTGAGGGAAATTCCTCCTCCTACACTGTTTGGCAAATTATTGTCTTATGATATGCAGTTGACAGTAAGGAAAGAGGAGGAGAAATTAACAAGAACTGAGCACAAGGAGAGAATAGTTGCTTTCAAGATAGATGTCCCCAGAAAGTGCAGGAATAAGTCATCAACTCCACCTCCACAGGTAGTTGAATCAGAATCAGATGAGTCAGTCAGCACAAAAACTGAGAGCAGTGAAAGTGATGAAGACTTTGCTGCCTTCACTAGACACTTTCAGAAATTCTTGAAGAAGAAACAGTGGAGGTCAAGACCTTCTACTTCAAAGGGAAAGGAAGTCTTTTATCAGGAGAAAAAGCCTTCAAAGAGAGACAGGAAGAGGACAAAGTCAAGCAAGGCAACTGGTTCAAAGATAGTGTGCTATTGCTGCAATAGACAGGGCCATGTTATTGCAGATTGTCCAGAAAAGAGAAAGGAATCTGGTGACAGGAAAAAGCCTCACTTCAAAGGCAAGAAAGAGAAGTCTTTTGTTGCCAAGAAAGAGAAGACTCTATCAGATATCTCTTCTTCAGAAACTGAGTCTGAGGCTGAGGCCTACATAGGGCTGTTTGCTGAAGAAGAAGAAAAAGAATTCATGCAGATCATGGAGTCTATTTATGAACAAGAAGACAGTCTTTGCCAAGGGCTTATGGCTTTGACTGAGAGTGACAAAATCCTGGAGCAGCCAGGACCCAGTAAGGTACAAAGTTCAACTCTAAGTTCAGTTTCTTGTTCCAGTTCAGAATCAGATTCATCTTCATCAAGTGATGAAAGTGTATCTGAGTCTGAGGGTGATATTCATCAGCTTATAGATGAATATAAGGTGCTGTTGCAGGCTTACAAGAAAATCAAGACCCTAGCCAAAAGTCAGGCAAAGGAAATTGCTATTCTTAAAGCTGCAGCAACAGATTTTAAGAAGTCTTTTGATCAAAAACTGAATGAGATAGCCAGGTTGAAGCACATAACAGTGATTCAAATGGGTACTATATCATTTAAAAATGATCAAATCAAGAGTCTGGAGATCAATCTTCAGAAAGAGAGAGAGCTTGTTGCTAGGTTTTCTAAACCTAAGTCAGTGTTACCTTTAATTGATGAATTTGTTCATCATAAAGGCAATGCTGGACTGGGCTTTATTAGACCTGCAGGGACTGAGCAGTCCAAGTCTAAGTCCAAGGGCAAAGCCCCAACATTCAACAAGCCTGCCGTAGACAAGACAGCCAAGGCAGTACCTAAGCAAAGGTACAATAAGTTTGAATGTTGGTGTTGTGGCAAAGTTGGCCATTTTGCAGTGGACTGTTGGCACAATGCTAGTGCCAAAGTGAGTACCAAACTACCTGTTGGAAAGCCAGTGGGTAGCTTTGTCAGATTGCAGACTAACAAGTACCAAGGACCCAAGAATTCTTTGGGTTCTAAGGTTCATTAATCTGTTTTGCAGGTAAGTCCAAGTGGCCATACCCCAACATGGTACTTGGACAGTGGATGTTCCAGACATATGACTGGAACAAGAGGATTACTAAAGGACTATATTCCAATAAAAGATGGTCCAAAAGTAACCTTTGGTGGTTCTGAAAAAGGAATCATCAAAGGGTTTGGTAACATTTCTACAAACTTGGTTACCATTACTCAAGTGGCTTATGTTAAAGGGTTGAAACACAACCTAATAAGTATAAGTCAATTAAGTGATGTAGGGTATGACATCTCATTTGTTAAAAATGGTTGTCATATCAAGAGGTCAAGTGATCAAGAGATCATTTTGACAGGTTATAGGAAAAGGAATGTCTACTGCCTAGACATTATGATTGAGAACAATGGTTCTCCAGTTTGTCTTGTAGCTGATGAGACAGTCTCTCATTGTGTCAAATGGCACAAGAGGCTTGCCCATCTTAACTACAAGACTATTAGCAAACTCTTTAGCAAAGAGTTAGTGAGGAATGGTCCTCAAGTTAAGTGTGTCAAAGATGGTATTTGCTCAGCTTGTCAAAAGGGCAAGCAGACTAAATCCACCTTTAGAAGCATAAAAAACAAAGATGCTGTGAGGTGTTTGTATCTCTTGCATATGGATCTCTTTGGTCCAATGCCAGTTCACAGCTTAGGTAGGAAGGTCTATACCTTTGTAGTTGTAGATGACTACTCAAGGTTTTCTTGGGTGTTCTTCTTAAGACAGAAATCTGAAACTCCTAGTGTCTTCTATAGCTTTGTCAAGCAAATTCAGAATGAACTAAATAGTACAGTGGTCAAAATTAGAAGTGACCATGGTACTGAATTTCAGTCTGATAGCATGACAAAACTATGTGAAAACTTTGGGATATTTCAAGAATTCTCTTCACCTAGAACACCTCAGCAAAATGGCATTGCTGAGAGGAAGAATAGAACCTTGATAGAGGCTGGTAGGACCCTACTAAGTGATACATCACTGCCAGAGTATTTCTGGGCTGAAGCAGTTAACACTGCATGCCATGTTATAAATAGGGCTACCATCACTAAAGGGCTAAACAAGACCCCCTATGAAGTTGTGAAAGGCAGGAAACCAAACCTATCCTACTTCAGGATCTTTGGTTGCAAATGCTTCATACTTAACAATGGAAAGTCTTACTTAACTAAGTTTGCTGCCAAGTCCCAAGAGGGAATTTTTGTTGGGTACAGCAATAATAGTAAGGCTTATAGAGTCTACAACTTGACTACACAAGTTGTAGAAGAATCTGTGCATGTAGTTTTTGATGAGACTAAACTTATTAACAATGAGTTGTCTAGTAGTGTATGCAGCCCCACAGGTTTAACAAAGAAAATGGACAAGCTAACTATAGAAGAAGTACCTGCTGCAAGACAGCAAGTAGAAGACAGTAGTTGTTGTCCAGGGGGAGAACTACATGTGCCAATTGCTGAAGAAATACAAGGAGTACAACATGATGGAGATGCTGAAGAGGTTCAACCAGAAGTAAGGATGCCTCCAGCCAACAGGCATCTAAGAGATCATCCAGTAGAGCAGATTATTGGAGATCCAAGACAAGGAGTACAAACCAGGAGCAGATACATAAATGCAGCAATCTACTCCAGCTTTCTGTCTCAAGTTGAACCTAAGAAATTTGAAGAAGCAATACTGGATCCACAATAGACTGAAGCAATGCAAGAAGAGCTTAATCAGTTCAAGAGGTGCAAGGTCTGGGAACTTGTTCCTAAACCTAAAGACCACAATATAATAGGAACTAAGTGGATCTACAGGAATAAGATGGATGAACAAGGGGTCATCATTAAGAATAAGGCTAGACTGGTTGCTAAAGGATATAGGCAAGAAAAAGGTATTGACTTTGATCAAACCTTTGCTCCAGTAGCCAGACTGGAAGCCATAAGGATGTTCTTGGCCTATGCAACCTATCAAGGATTCAAGGTTTACCAGATGGATGTCAAGTCAGCATTCCTAAATGGTAATCTTAAGGAAGAAGTCTATGTGGAGCAGCCTTCAGGTTTTGTTGATCCAACTCTACCTCATCATGTCTATAGACTTAGGAAAGCTTTATATGGGTTAAAGCAAGACCCTAGGGCTTGGTATGAAACCCTATCTAGTTTCCTCATTGAGAACAAGTTCTCAAGGGGGAAAATAGATAAGACTCTATTGCTTAGGGAATCTAGAGGCAAAGTTATACTAGTCCAAATATATGTAGATGACATTATATTTGGGTCTACTGAAAGCAGCCTTTGCAAAAAGTTTGCAAAACTTATGCAAGGTCAGTTTGAGATGAGTAGTATGGGAGAGCTGAAGTTTTTCTTGGGTCTCCAAGTTAAACAGACTGAAAGTGGTTTATCCATATGTCAGTCCAAGTTCACCCTAGAACTCATAAGGAAGTATGGTATGGATTCATCCAGCACCATGAAAACTCCTATGGGGTCAAGTATGTCTCTTAGCAAGGATGATGCAGGGAAACCTGTAGATGAAACCTTGTATAGAGGGATAGTTGGCTCCCTATTATACTTGACTGCTAGTAGACCTGACATCATGTATGCTACATGTGTTTGTGCCAGGTATCAAGCCTGCCCTAAAGAGTCTCATTTGACAGCAGTCAAAAGAATATTGAGATATCTAAAGGGCACTCCCTATCTAGGCCTCTGGTACCCTAGGAATGGAGATTTTGATCTAACATGTTATTCAGATGCAGACTTTGCAGGATGCAAAGAGGATAGAAAGAGCACTACTGGAACCTGTCAATTCCTAGGTGGGAGACTAATTTCATGGAGTAGCAAAAAGCAAACCAGTGTTGCTATCTCCACAGCTGAGTTAGAGTATGTGGCTGCAGGAAGTTTCTGTGCTCAACTTCTGTGGATTCAACATCAGCTCGAGGACTATGGATTTCAGGTAAGTAGAACTCCACTTTTCTGTGATTTTACAAGTGCTATTTCAATAGCTAATAACCCTGTATCTCATAGTAGAACAAAACATATTGAGATTAAATATCATTTTCTTAGGGAGCATGTAGAAAGAGAAGATATTTTATTAGAATATGTTAAAACTGATAATCAAGTAGCTGATATGTTTAATAAGCCCCTAGAAGAAGCTAAGTTCAATAGATTCAAAATTGAACTAGGAATGATAAACTTAGAGTAAGTTTACAGAATTAAAATTGGCTAAGTAAAAAGGTGTCGACACATAGACAAGTCTATGTCGACACAGAATAGTGGTGTCGACACTTCAGGAAAAAGGTGTCGACACATCTAGGAATGTGGTGTCGACACTTCAGAATGTTAGTGTCGACACATGTCAAGTAGGTGTCGACACATCCAATATGGTGTCGACACTTAAGTTTTACTCAGAATTTTTCTAAGTAAAGTCTCGACAATGTGTCGAGTTATGTTGTGTCGACACATAAACATGTGTCGACACATAAAATCTGTTGACTAACCTTGTGTCGACACATATGTGTCAAGACATTATAAGTCAGTGTCGATACTTATTGCCAGTGTCGACACATTTAGAGTTAGCTGTCCCGCCTGTTCATCTTCAAAATCAGAAAGGTATAAATAGGGTTCTGTCTTTATTTGTCGACACGCTTTCACAGTTTCGAGACTCAAACTTCTGTGTCGACACCTCTCTTTTCTAAAGACAAATTCTACAAACCCTAATGGCGCCTAAGCTAGAGGAGAACGTTAACGAAGGATATGAGCTGGTGCGCAGCGCGTTTGAAGAAGCAGATCAAGAAATCCAGGCGGTAGTAACCCTAGTCGCTGATTCTGGATTAGAATACTTAGTTTCTGAAACTACAAAGATTTGGAAGAAAGAGGTTCTTGAATTCCTAAATGGAGCTCAGATAGATGAATCTGGATACAAAATCAAATCCAGAGTTCATGGTGCAAGGGTTAAGGTATCCCCTAAAAATCTGAGAAAGGTGCTCCAGCTACCAAAAACTCAAGATGAAGAAGAAGTTACTGCATCCAAGACCAGGGAAGTTCTAACCTGGTGTGGACTGGATCCAAAAATGAAGATAGGCTCTGTGTTTAACAGGAAGGGCATGAACAGCCAAGGCAAATTCCTGTCTGAGATAGTGGGAAAGGTCTTACTCAGTAAGCCAGGAGGGCATAACAGAGTGTCTGCCTCCATGTTCAATATAATGACAAGAATTATCTTCACTATAAGAACTGATTGGTCAGTTATAGTGTTTGACAAGATTAAGGAGAGCTTGAAGAAGCCCAATCTGGGCAGAATCATTAGTCTATACCTAGCTGGTGTGATACTAGAGGTAATGTGTACTGCTGCAGGAAGCAAGATAAATCATATGAGGAAGATGGATCTAAGGATCTTTTCTAGATGGGACAGGGTGTTGTCCAAGGAAATGCCAACCCCAGAGAAGACAGTTACTGAGAAGGAGATTCCTCCAAAGAAAAAGAGAAAAACTACTCTAGTGGCACAAGAATCCACTAGTAGTTCTGAAAGTGAAGAACAAGTTGTTTTCACTCCAGATGATCAAGAGGAAGAGCCTATAGTGAAGACTCCTGCTCCTCAAGAGATTGCTGAGATCCAGGGGGAGCTACCACAAGCTAGCCCCATCCACAGGGATCAAAGCCAGGGGGAGCCTCCAGTTGTAGAAGAACTCTCTACACTGGACAGTGAGCAAGCCACCACCATCATACAAGAGGTACTCACTGACCTAAATACTTTAGAATATCTTATAGAAGATGCTGATTTGTCTGATGTTCCTCAGCAAACTCAGCTGCCTAGCCAAGCTCCAGATGTTGTTATAGAAGACACATCTGTTGTTCCAGTAATTCCTGATCCTGTGGTTGAAGAACCAAGAACTTCTCCAGCTTCTTCACCACCAGACTACACCATGGAGGATTTATTCCTAAATCTAGACCAACAAGATTTTGACATGGACAAGGATGCTGCTGAAAAAGATCATGCTGCTGCTGAGGGGGAGCAAATGCCAGTTCTGGAAGAGCCTATAAGGCAACAACCTGAGAAGCCTCAAAGCCCTAAGGACAGGGTTGACATAGCCAGCACTTCTGCCTCTGAAGATGTGGAGAGTGCTTGGGCAAAGAAGAAGAAACTGTATGTATTCAAGAGAAGAAGCCAAAGTTATAAAAAGGCTTTACAATCAATTGCACCACAGCCTATAGTTCAGCAAGCTCCAACTGCTGATTATAGTGCTTTAATGGTTGCACTACAGATAAAGTTGGATGAGCAAAGGCAGGCCATAGAGAAGTATGTAGATGAAGGGCAGAAATCACTTCAATTTGATCTGGCCCAGGAAATAAAATCCATCAGGTTTGAGATGAATCTCAACAAGAAGGAGATGACTGAATGTTTTCACAAAGGTGGAAATGCAGTAGTATTCTTGGCCACACACCAAGTGAAGATCAAAGCACAAGTAGATGATATAGCATTGAAGCAAGGATATGTTCTTGAAAATCAACTAAGTATGAATAACAACTTGACTGCTTCTCATAATGCTATAGTCACTGAATTGAAGAACAAGGCTACTGAACCTTCTACATCTACTGCTACTGCTAAAGCTGATTTTGATAAAGTATTTCAAGAAGAAATTACTGCTGTAAAGACTGCTATCCAAGCCTCCCAGAAAGCTATATCTGATCAACTTCAAAAACTCAAACCATTCTTTAAAGATGGACTCAGATACTTGGATAGTCAAATCAGATTTCAAAAGGATGATGTCAGAGATCATATGGCTCGAGAAGTCATAAAGGGGGAGAGAGTTTTAGTCAAAGCTAGCTCTGATCATGCCAAATGGATATCTAATTCCATCAGAGCTACACTGGGCTATCCTCCACTCTGTGATGATGACAATGTTGCTGAATATGGGATTCAAACTGCATATCTTGGAGGTGAGCAACCAGAGGTAGCTCAAGTGATATATCCTCCACCAGATTTTGACATGGTGCAAGCTGATATTCATCATATGTATAGCCCAACTGAAGGGAAGTCTAATGTTATTCTGGATAAAGTGGTTCAACCTATTTCAGAAGCCATGCAAGAGGCATTACAGAAGGAGGAAGAGACAAGGTTGTCTAAGAAGAGGTTTAGGGAACAATCAGAACAAAGGCCAGACTTTGAACAATGGAGCCCTACCTCTAGGAATATAATATTAACTGCCTGGAAAGCTGCCAAGGACAATACTCATGACAGGAACAAGTGGTTCTCTGAAGCTGAATGGAGAAAACATGAGATCAGGCAGGAAGCAATAGTTCAGTATAGAAGGAAGGCAAAGATGGGAAACCTACCTCCTACTGCAGTGGAGCCTAGCAAGTACTTTCCAAAGCCATATCACTATTTTGAGAGGCAGAAGATCAAATCTGAAGAGCTCAAAAAGAAAGATCTAAAAGGCAAGAAGCCTGCTGATGCTGAAACTGTTGATGTCCCTGTCAAAGCTCAAGTCCAACCTGGCAAGGGAATAGTTATCAAGGAACCTGACCAGAAATAGATTAAGAATTTACTTGAAGATTATTTTGTAATCTTTTGAATGTAAAACATTTTTGTAAACTACTGAAAATGTATAAGACAAATGTTAGAACAATATATGATCAATATATTTCATGTTTGTTCTGTGAATGTGTATATGTCGATTTCTTATTTGTTCTGAAATGATGTATGTGTATACATGTTATGTTTACCATGCTGTACTTTATCCTGCTTTACATCATTTTGTAATTTTTAATTATGAATGGTGTATATCATTGACTAAGGGTTATGACTTCTCCAAATAGGGGGAGATTGTTGGGTACATTGGTTAAATGTACCTGATTTGAAGAAGCCTCACCCAACTCAATGATATACATCATAATGTATTTGATGTATGTTGAGTTTATTTGTGCAGGTTAAGTAATCACTGGACTGAAGCAAAAAGTTTCTAAGTCCATGTGTCGACACCTAGAGGGAAAGTGTCGACACTTAAGAAGGCTTGTGTCGACACCCAGACAAGCAGTGTCGACACTTGGAGTCATTGTGTCGACACCTGGGATGCAGAGTCGACACCAGACAGAAAGTGTCGACACTTGGAGCTGTGTCGACACTCAGTGAAGAAAAGTGCAGACAGAAAGTGTCGACACAAGGAGCTGTGTCGACACCCAGTGAAGCTGAGTCTACACCAGATAGTGTCGACACTTGGAGCTGTGTCGATACTCAGCAAAAGACTGCAGAAACTAAGTTAAAGTGTCGACACCAAGAACAATGTGTCAACACACAACAAGAAGAGTCAGCACTCGAAGAAAGTGTCGACACCAAGAACAAAGTGCCGACACTCATCAGAAGAGTCAACATTTGAAGTAAGTGTCGACACCCAGAACAATGTGTCGACACTCAGCTAAAGACTCTACACTTGAAGTCAGTGTCGACACATGGAGCTGTGTCGACACTTAGCAAATAACAGAATTATCAACAAAATATTCTAAGTACAAGTGTCGACACTAAGGGAATGTGTCGACATTCAGCTGAAGTCTCAACAGAAGAATCAAGTGTCGACACAAGGAGCTGTGTCGACACTCAGCAAGTATCAACATAGAAGACTATGTGTCGACACCAAGAAGCAGTGTCGATACTTAACAGATTCAACACAAGAAGTTGTGTCGACACAAAGGTGATGTGTCGACACTTAGAAGAATACAGCTAAAGATAGAAGAACAAGTACTTGTGTCGACACCTGAAGAAGAATCTGTGTCGAGACATACAAGGAGTTGTGTCGACACCTTATAGACTTATGTCGACACTTACACAACATGTGTCGACACTTGGACTATAAGTGTCGACACTTAAAGACAGAAAGTCTCGACACTTTCAGACAGTTAGAGATTTTTAAGAAATGACTGGATGACTTGACAGCTGCCGTTCCAGCCGGTCTACAGCACCTGTCAGAGATATCAGAAGTCAGTTATGAACCGGACCAGCCGGTTACCATGAAGAAGGCCTATAAATAGGCACAAACAGTTTACAGAAACTGTTGATCACATTGTTGAAGAACAAGTTATTAAAGTGGTACACAGAGTATCAAATCAAGAAGATCTAGCAGTTCAAGTGCAGATCTAAGAAGTTGGAGAGAGAGGGCTCCATCCAAGAAATCAACCGTTGGAACTAGGCTGAAAAGAAGGGTTCAGATCTAATCTGAATTCTAAGTGGCAGAGGTCAAGGAACAACTGCAGAAGAAGACAATCTTATTCAGTTCTACTCAAGAAGCTTTGAAGAAAGCTAAGTCAGATTGTATCCAGCCGAGTTCTTCCAAGAACTCATCAAGAAACTCTCAACTCCCCTCTCTTGTTTCAGAGTTGTTGAGTTATTATTTCTATAATCATTTTTATCTTGTAGGATCTTTTGGATCTGAGTGAATTGTAAGCCTATAATTATAAAGGCTGAGGGTAGGGCCTTTGGCCTGAGTGTAGGAGATTGTTATCTCTGAGTGTAGGCCTTTGTGGCTGAGTGTAGGCTTTGGGATAAAGCTGAGTTGTAAGGCTTTGGGCCTGAGGTGTAGGAACCAATTTGGGTTCTGAGACAGTGGAGAAGTTTGGCCGAATCTAGTACACTGCTAGATAGGCGAAGGGGGAAAGTGGATGTACCCATATCTTAGGGAACCACTATAAAACACTGTGTCTACTGTGCTGTGCTGTGATTGTTGTTGTGTATGCTGTGTGTTTGCTGTGATAGAATAGTTAGAAATCTGTGATATTAACTGTTTGCTGCCATTAAAGTTCAAAAAGGATTAGGTCACCTATTCACCCCCCCCCCCCCTCTAGGTGTTTAGGTACCATATCTTTCAGAAAACCCGAAAAACAAATATTCACACGGAGTCTTCTCCGGCAGTTTATGCAGTGCAACATCACCGATTAAGACCAACTTGTCCGGGTAGGCTTCACACATCATACCTATATCCGTTCTCGATTAAGGACTCTACATGTACATAAAGGGGACTATTCATGTCTACCCGAAGGAATGCCTCAAACTCACCGTAAACTCGTGAGAGCGGGCTTCCATATACAAAAAGAAGTAGAGCTTCACATGCTTAAGTAGAGAATCGCTACCCTAGCATTCTTCCTTGGTGCCATGGAAATATAAGCGGATGAAAAGCACCGCACTGAAAGAAATAGTGCCTAAACACCTAGAGGGGGGGGGGGGAATATGTGAACTTTATCTTTTTAAATTTAAGGCAGAAATACTACACAGTATATGCAATTCTACAATTATCACAACACAGCAACCATACAATCAAACATACACATAGTGCACACAGGATTTATAGTTGTTCCCCAAGGTCTGGGTACATCCACTTTCCCCCTTCGCCTATCTAGTAGTGTACTAGATTCAGCCTAACGTCAGCACTTCTCCTCAGATCCTCAGATCTTACAGCTCAGAACCCCAAAACAGGTTCCTACAACTCAGAGTGTCCCCACTCCTACAATCAGGAAAAAAGCCTAACCACTCAGTCTTCAACAAGACCTATACTTAGAGAACAAAGTCTCCTACAACTCAGGCACAAGGCCCTACCTCAGTCTTCAACAAGACCTACACTCAGAGCACACAGTCTCCTACACTCAGCCTTTATAACATAGGCTTACAGCTCAGATCTATACAAGATCCTACAGAAATTTGATAATACTAAGTAATTAACCACAACTCTGAAAGAGAGAGATGAGTTGACTAGCTTCTTGATGAGTTCTTGGAAGAACTTGGCAGAGATCAACCTCCCTTGGCTTTCTTCAAATCTTCTTGAATTAGAACACAGTAGGGTTGAATCTCCTGTGAAGATGATCTTCAATCAACTTCTGTCTTGAGATTCAGATCTCAATCTGAATCTTACTTAGCAGCCCAGTTCAGCAGCTGCTCTTCTTAGAAGGAGCTCTCTCTCTCCTACTTCTTAGATCTTCTGTTGAAGGTCTTCTTCTTTTGTGTTGTTAGATATCTTGATTGATTGTTGTCAATCTGTAATCGTAATTCCTCTTCTTCTGTTGAAGGTGAAAGGCCTTTATATAAGCTTTCTCCATGGTGACCGGCTGATCCGGTTTCTAACAACCTTCTGACGGCTCTGACAGTTGTAGTTGA
Organism: Platanthera guangdongensis; assembly: GCA_039583875.1. Taxonomy (NCBI): domain Eukaryota; kingdom Viridiplantae; phylum Streptophyta; class Magnoliopsida; order Asparagales; family Orchidaceae; genus Platanthera; species Platanthera guangdongensis. Next base: position 29,714,084 of record CM077155.1, on the reverse strand, counting down.
CCGGTTGAAATGGCAGCTATCAAGTTCATCCAGTCACTTCTTGAAATCACTGTCACTGTCTGAAAGTGTCGAGACAGATAGTCATTATGTGTCGACACAAATAGACTAAGTGTCGACACAAGTAGACTAAGTGTCGACACTAGCCTTGATGGTGTCGACACAACTCCTTGTGTTGTTGTAACAGCTTCTCGACACTACTTCTTCAGAATGTGTTGACACTGATCCTGTGTGTCGACACAAGCCTTCTATTGAATGTGTCGACACAAACAATTCTTCTTTAATACTTACTTGAATTCTGCTGTGTGTCGACACAACTCCTTTGTGTCGACACATGCCTTCTTGTGTTGAAACTTGCTGAGTGTCGACACATCTCTTTTGTGTCGACACATTCCTTCATGTGTTGAAACTTGCTGAGTGTCGACACATCTCCTTTGTGTCGACACAAGTACTTTAACTTTGTTGAAGTTTGCTGAGTGTCGACACAGCCTCCTGGTGCCGATACTTTTGATGTCGACAAAGTTTCTCAGGGTGTTGACACTGCCTCTAAGTGTCGACCTAGATTATGTTGACAATTCTTCACAGTGTGTCGACACAGCCTGTATGTGTCGACACTTTTCTTCTGGTGTCGACTCTGCCTTCCTAGTGTCGACACAATTACTCCAAGTTTCGACACAGCTCCTCTACATGTCGACACAAGCCTTCATAAGTGTCGACACTTCTCCTCTAGGTGTCGACACATGGACTTAGAAACTTTTCTGCATTTTCTGCAATTACTTAACCTGCACATATAAACTCAAAGCACATCAAATACACCTTGATGTATATCATTGAGTAGGGTGAGGCTTCTTCAAATCAGGTACATATATTCCAATGTACCCAACAATCTCCCCCTATTTGTAGAAGTCATAATCCTTAGTCAATGATATACACCATTCATAATAAATACTCAATATGATGTATAACAGTATTATATGACAGGGTAAGTACTTAACAAAACATGTATAAACAATCATTACAGAATACAAATGTAACAGATCAAACATTATTTTGTTATAACTTGCAATAGTCTCATTAATCAAAAGTTTACATTGATTTTAATGTAAAAGATTACAGAGTTGTAAACTTAAGAAAATCCTAATCTGTGCTGCTCTGGCTCCTTGATAACAATGCCCTTTCCAGATTGAATCATTGCTTGAATTGGAGCATCATTGTCATCAGCAGGCTTCTTCCCTTTAAGATCTTTCTTTTTCTGTTCTTCAGCTCTTATCTTTTGTCACTCAAAATAATGATAAGGCTTAGGGAAATACTTGCTAGGCTCCTGTGCATTAGGAGGTAGCTTCCCTAATTTAGCCTTCCTTTTGTATTGAACTATGGCCTCTTGCCTAGCCTCATGTTTTTTCTATTCCTTGTCAGAATACAATTTGCCCCTCTCTAGGAAATTATCCTTAGCAGCCTTCCAAGCAGTCAATAAGATATTCCTAGAGGTTGGGCTCCATTGCTCAAAGTCTAGCCTTAATTCAGCCTGCTCTCTGAACCTCTTCTTAGATAATTGGCCTTCTTGCTCCTTTAATAATGCCTCTTACTCTTTTAATATTGCCTCTAGCGCAGGCTATACTACTTTCTCAAGAATAACATTCTGATTACCCTCCGGAGGACTATACATAGACTGTACCTCCTGATGTATCATGTCAAAATCTGTAGGAGGGTAGATCACCTGAGCTACTTCAGCTTGTTCTCCTCCAAGATATGCAGGATTTATTCCAGACTCTGCTACATTATCATCATCACATAAAGGTGGATATCCAAGGGTAGCTCTGATGCTGTTTGAAATCCATTTAGCATGCTCAGATCCTGTTGTGACTAATACCCTCTCTCCCTTTATGACTTCTCTTTCTATATGATATCTAAGATCATCCTTTTGGAATCTGATTTGAGCATTCAAATAGTTAACTCCATCTTTATAAAAAGGTTTTAACCTTTGTAGCTTTTCAGTAATAGCCTTATGAGAATCTTCAATGGCAGGTTTAACAGCATTTAGGCTCTCTTGTAGTTGCTTAGCAAACTCAGCATTGGCAGTAGTCCTTGCTGCAGTCTGAGCAGCTGCAAGATTCTTCATTTCTGTGACAATGACATTATGAGAAGCAGTCAGATTATCATTCATCCAAAGCTGATTTTCCAGGACATATCCTTGTTTTACTGCCATGTCATCAACCTATTTTTTTATATTCTCTTGATGAGTAGCCAGATAGACCACTGCATTCCCTCTGTTATGGAAACAATCAGTCATTTCCTTTTTATGTTGATTCACTTCAAATCTTATGCACTTTATGTCTTGAGCTAAGGAAAATTGTAGCTCCTTATGTTGCTCATCCATATAAGTTTCCATAGCCTTTCTTTGCTCATCCAGTTTTATTTACAAAGCCACCAACAAAGAACTATAGTCAGCAGTTGGGGCTTGTTGAGGAACAATGGTTTGCAGTGCTTTCTTGTAGTTCTGGCTTCTTCTCTTGAAGACCTGGAACTTTCTTTTCTTGGCTCTAGCAGCCTCTTCATCCTCTGAAGCAGAAGTACTGGTAATGTCTACCCTGTCCTTAGGGCTAGGAGGTAAATCCTTCTCAGTCCTTGGTAGCTCCTCATTATTCCTTTGCTCCTCAGTCTCTTTTGTAGCAGTCTCCTCTATTTGCTCCCCCTCAAGATTGACCTTCTCCCCCTCAACAGCTGCTTTCTCTCCCTCAAAGTCAGTCTGTAAAAGATCAGGGAACAGCTCTTCTAGTGTAAACTCATGTTGAGGTTGAACTAGAGAATCTCTGATCTCAGGAACAACTGATACCTCTTTATCAGCAACTGATGTGTCCTCCATGACAACATCTTGTGGTTGATTATGTAACTGTGTTTGCTGATCAACATCAAGTAATGATTCAGTCAAAACTTCATCCTCAATAGTGAAATTTAATTGATTAACTTCAGTGATTACCTCCAGAATTGTTTGGGTAGCCCTTTCACTATCTAATTGAGTTGGCTCATCCACATGTAGAGGCTCCCCCTAGAGTTGATCCAGGTGAATAGGGCTAGCTGATGGTAGCTCCCCCTGCCTCTGGGCATCTTCTTGTATTGCTGGTGACTGTCCAGCATTGTCATCTTCTCCATCATCAGAACTAAAAACCACCTGCTCCTCTGAGCTACCTGAGGATTCTAGAGCCACAATGGCTTTCTTCTTCTTCTTCTTCTGAGGTGTTTCCTTTTCTGGAGTTGACAGTTCCTTTGTCAACACTCTATCCCACCTTGAGATAATCCTAACATCCATTCTCCTCATATGGTTTATCTTAGATCCAGCAGCTTGGTTCATCACTTCAGGGGTACTTCCAGCTAAGTATAAACTCAGAATCCTACCCAGATTTTGCTTCTTCAGGCTTTCCTTTATCTTATCAAACATGACTACTGACCAATCAGTTTTTAGTTGGAAAATTATCCTTGTCATCAAACTGAACATGTGAGCTGATATCCTATCATGCCCACCAGGCTTGCTCAGTATCACCTTGCCCACTATTTCAGATAAGAACTTGCCCTGCATGTTCATGCCATTTCTGTTAAAGACTGATCCAATCTTCAAGCTTGAATCTAAACCACACCATTCCAGTGCCTCCCTTGTCTTTGATACAGGTACATCTTCATCTTCTTTAGTTCTAGGGAGATGTAGAACTTTTCTCGGACTTTTTTGGGTGATCTTGACTTTTGCCCCATGAACCTTGGACTTAATCTTGAGTCCAGTTTCATCAAGTGTAGCTCTAGTAAAGAATTCGAGGACCTCCTTTTTCCATATATTGATTGGTTCGGAAACAAGATACTCTAACCCAGTCTCTGCAACTAGGGTTACCACACCTTGGATTTCTGGTTCTGCGTCATCAAAGGCGTGTCGCACGAGCTCATAACCTTCATTAATGTTCTCTTCTAGCTTGGGCGCCATTAGGGTTTGAAGAAATTTTGAATTTAGAGAAGAGAGATGTCGACACACAAGTTTGGTCTCGAAACTATGGTGAGCGTGTCGACAAACAATGGTGAAGACCAATTTATACCTTTCTAAAATCAAAGGTGAAAAGGCGCGTCAAAATACTTGAAATGTGTCGACACTGTTGAAAAGTGTCGACACTTACTTCTAATGTCTCGACAACTATGTGTCGACACAAATATATAGTCGACAAAATATATGAGACGACACTTATACATCTCAGCTCGACGATTAGTCGAGACTCTACTCGACGAATTCTGTGTAAATCATAAGTGTCGACAACACCCTGGATAGGTTGACACCTACTCTGCATGTGTCGACACTAATTCTCTGAAGTGTCGACACTTACTGTCTAGATGTGTCGACACCATTTCTCTGAAATGTCGACACCACTTCTATGTGTCGACACAGACAACTCTGTGTGTCGACACCATTTTACTTAGCCAATTTTTAAACTATTCTAAGTTTATTATTCCTAATTCAATTTTAAACTTATTGAATTTGGTTTCATCTAGGGGCTTAGTAAACATATCAGCTAACTGATTATCTGTCTTAACATACTCTAGGGAACTGTCTCTTTTTTCTACATGTTCTCTTAGCAAATGGTATTTAATTTATATGTGCTTAGTCCTACTATGGGAGACAGAATTATTTGCAATAGAAATGGCACTTGTAGAATCACAAAATAAAGGTGTTCTAATTACATGAATACCATAGACTTCTAGCTGGTGTTGAATCCATAAGAGTTGTGCACAGCAACTTCCTGCAGCAACATATTCTGACTCAGCTGTAGAGATAGCCAAACTAGTCTGCTTCTTGCTACTCCATGACACCATCCTTCCACCTAGAAATTGACAGGTTCCTGTAGTACTCTTCCTATCTTCCTTGCAGCATGCAAAATATGCATCTGAATAACCTGTCAGTACAAAATCTCCATTCCTAGGGTACCAAAGGCCTAAATAAGGTGTGCCCTTAAGATATCTCAAAATCCTTTTGACTGCTGTCAGATGAGATTCTTTAGGGCAAGGTTGGTACCTAGCACAGACACATGTAGCATACATGATATCTGGTCTACTAGCAGTCAAATACAGTAAGGAGCCAACTATCCCTCTATACAAAGTTTCATCTACAGGTTTCCCTGCATCATCTTTGCTTAGAGACATGTTTGATCCCATAGGAGTTTTCATGGTAGTGGATGATTTCATACCATACTTCCTTATCAACTCTAGGGTGAACTTAGACTGGCATATGGATAATCCATCTTCAGTCTGTCTAACTTGGAGACCCAAGAAGAACTTAAGTTCCCCCATACTGCCCATTTCAAATTGTCCTTGCATAAGTTTTGCAACTTTCTGCAAAGAGTACTTTCTGTAGACCCAAATATTATGTCATCTACATATATTTGGACTAAGATAATCTTTCCTCTGTATTCCCTAAGCAATAAAGTCTTGTCTATTTTCCCTCTTGAGAATTTGTTCTCAATGAGGAAACTAGACAGGGTTTCATACCAAGCCCTTGGGGCTTGTTTTAACCCATACAAAGCCTTCCTAAGTCTATATACATAATCTTGTTTAAGAGAATCAACAAAACCTGATGACTGCTCTACATAGACTTCTTCCTTCAGATTTCCATTCAGAAAAGCTGACTTAACATCCATTTGATGTACCTTGAACCCTTGATATGTTGCATAGGCAAGGAACATCCTTATTGCTTCCAGTCTTGCTACTGGAGCAAAGGTTTGATCAAAATCAATACCTTCTTCCTGCCTATATCCCTTTGCAACAAGTCTAGCTTTATTCTTTATGATGATTCCATTCTCATTCAACTTGTTCCTAAAGATCCACTTAGTTCCAATAATGTTATGGTCCTTGGGTTTAGGAACTAGCTCCCAGGCCTTGCATCTTTTGAATTGATTCAGCTACTCTTGCATGCCTCAATCCAATGAGGGTCTAGGATTGCTTCTTCAAACTTCTTTGGCTCTACTTGGGATAGAAAACTGGAGTAAAGAACTGTACTTAGATTCCTGCTCCTTGTTTGCACTCCTTGTCTGGGATTTCCAATTATATGATTGGATGGATGATGCTTTAAGTGCCTATTTGCTGGAGGCAGCCTGTCTTCAGGTTGTACATCTTCAGTCTCTTCATTTAGCTGCACCTCTTGGTCTTCTTCAGCATCAGGTGTATCTTGTACTCCCCCTAGACATCAGCCACCATCTTCCACTTGCTGACTTGTAGAAGAACCTTCTGTTAAGGTAAGCTTGTCCACTCTTTCAGTTACACCTGTGGAGCTGCATACACTTCTTGGAAATTCATTGTTAATGAGTCTAGCTTCATCAAAAACCACATGAATAGACTCTTCTACAACTTGAGTAATCAAGTTGTAGACCATATAAGCCTTACTATTATTGTTGTACTTAACAAAGATCCTCTCTTGTGATTTGGCAACAAACTTGGTTAGATAACACTTACCATTGTTAAGGATATAACACTTGCAACCAAAGATCCAGAAATAGGATAAATTTAGTTTTCTACCCTTCACAATCTCATAGGGGGTCTTCACATGACAAGCAGTGTTTACTGCCTCAGCCTAGAAATATTCTAGGAGAGAAGTGTCACTCAATAAGGTTCTTTCAGCCTCTAGCAAGGTTCTATTCTTCCTTTCAGCCATTCCATTTTGTTGAGGTGTTCTTGGTGAAGAAAATTCCTGAAAAATCCCAAACTCTTCACACAATTTTGTCATACTTTCAGACTGAAATTCAGTATCATGGTCACTTCTGATTTTGACCACTGTACTGTCTAATTCATTCTGAATTTGTTTAACAAAACTATACAAGATACTTGAGGTTTCAGATTTTTGTCTTAGGAAGAACACCCAGGAAAACCTTGAATAGTCATCTACAACCACAAATGTGTAGACCTTCCTACCTACGCTGTGAACTGGCATAGGACCAAAAAGATCCATATGCAAGAGGTATAGACACCTCGCAACATCTTTGTTCTCAAGGCTATGATAGGTGGATTTGGTCTGCTTGCCTTTTTGACAAGCTGAGCATATCCCATCCTTTATACACTTAACCTGAGGACCATTCCTCACTAACTCTTTGCTAAAGAGTTGGCCAATTGTCTTATAGTTAAGATGAACCAGCCTCTTATACCATTTAACATAATGTGAGACTTTCTCATCAGCTACAAGACAAATAGGAGAAACATTGCTCTCACATACAAAGGAAAGATAATATACATTTCTCTTCCTATATCCTGTCAGAATGATCTTTTGATCACTTGACCTTTTGATATGACAACCATCCTTGACAAATGAGATGTCATATCCTAAATCACTCACCTGACTTATGCTAATGAGGTTATGTTTCAAACCCTTTACATAAGCCACTTGAGTAATTGTAATTTGGTTACTAGAAATGTTACAAAAGCCTTTGATGATTCCTTTTTCTGAACCACCAAAGGTAACTTTAGGGCCATCCTTGATTGGTTTATAGTCCTTCGGCAACCCCCTAGTTCTAGTCATGTGCCTGGAACATCCACTATCCAAGTACCATATAGGGGCATGGCCAGTTGGACTCACCTGCAAAACAGATTACTTAACCTTAGAACCTAAATAATTCTTGGGTACTTGGTGCAGGTTAGTCTGACCTTTAACAAAACTACCTGTAGTTGTTCAAGCAGGCAGTTTGCTACTCTCCTTGACACTTGAATTGTGCCAACAATCTATGGCAAAGTGGCCTATCTTGCCACAACACCAGCACTTAAACCTGTTGTACTTTTGTTTAGGTACAACCTTGGCTGGATTATCTAGTGCAGCCTTCTTGATTAGTGCTGGGGCTTTGCCCTTTGATTTGGACCTAACTGTCCAGGCAGGTTTTGTAAACCCCAATCCAGTCTTATCCTTTTGAGGTACAAACTCATCTATCAAAGGTAAAACAGATTTTGGTTTAGAAAAACTTGCTACAATATCTCTCTCCTTCTGAAGTCTAGCCTCCAGATTTCTAATTTGATCATTCTTAAATGTAATAGTACCCATCTGAATAACAGTAATGTTCTTCAGACTGGCTATTTCATTCAGTTTCTGATCAAATAACCTGTCTGAATCAGCAACAGCCAATTTAAGACTAGCAATCTTCTTTACCTGAGTTTTGGCTAAGGTTTTGTTTTTCTTCAAGGCCTGCAACAAGTCCCTATATTCATCAATTAACTGATGAATATCTCCTTCAGATTCAGACCCACCCACATCACTTGATGCAAATGTATCAGATTCTGACTCAGTACAAGAAATTGAACTAGAAGAATAACTTTGTACCTTACTTGGTCCAGGCTGATCCTGGATATTGTCTCCTTCAGATAAAGCCATCAGCCCTTTGCACTGATTGTCCTCATGCTCATATATTGAATTCATTAGCTGCATGAACTCATCTTCTTCCTCTTCTACAAATAATCCAATATAGGCTTCAGCTTCTGATTCTGTTTCCGAAGATGACTGATCTGTCAGACTTTTGTCTTTCTTAGCAACAAAGGGCTTTTCCTTTTTTCCCTTAAACTGAGTCTTATTTCTATCAGTTGACTCCTTCTTCTTTTCAGGACAGTTAGCCACTACATGTCCCTGTCTATTGTAACAATAGCACACAATCTTTGAAGATGTGGCTTTGCTTGGCTTGGATCTGCTTCTGTCATTCCTTGATGACTTTCTTTTCTGATAATAGTCATCTTTTGGCTGAGAAGTGGAAGGCTTAGACCTTCACTGCTTCATCTTCAGAAACTTTTGAAAATGCCTAGTGAAAGATGCAAAATCTTCATCACTTTCACTGCTATCTGAATTCTTGCTTTCTGAATTATCTGTCATAGCCTCAGCAACTATTTGAGGTGGAGATGGAGACTTGCTTCTATACTTCCTAGTGGCTTCAGTCTTGAAGGCCACAGATCTTTCCTTGTGCTCCACTCTAGTAGTCTTCTCTTCCTCCTTTCTAGCTAATAACTGCATCTCATAAGATAACAGTTTTCCAAACAAAGTTGGAGGAGGTATATCAGCTAATTTGGCCATTTCCCTAATGGCACAAATCTTGGTGTCCCAGTCCTTAGTCAGGGATCTTATGAACTTGTCATTCAACTCATAGTTAGTGAATTCTCTTTCATAGGACATCAATTCATTTACTATCCTATAGAACTTCATGTAGCATTCAGTAATGCTATCAGACTTTTCTTGTCTGAAGCTTTCATATTCCTGATTTAACAAATACTTCATGTCTTGTCTTACTTCTTCTGATCCCTCCATATAGACTATTAGTGTGTCCCACATTTCTTTAGAGGTTTAACAATGTATTAGGTTCTGAAATCTTGCATCATCAATTGCACTAACAATAATATTCTAGGCCCTCTTGTCCAAAGTGGCCAGAATGATTTCATCTTTGGTCATTTCTGAATAGTCCTTAGGATTTTTCTGATTTGCATCCAGAATGGATATCTTCATTGACACATATGGGCATTCTTTGACTGTAATGTATATTCTTGGGTCAGATGCTTCCATAAAAAGTCTAACCCTCTCTTTCCATATGCCAAAAATCTCTTTTCTACAGATTGGCAATTTCATGGACCCCAGCTCTTTGTGATTCTCACTAGAACCCATTTTCTTGATTCTTGTTTATTCTGATTCTACCTACAGGATCTTACTCAGACTGTTATGTCCTTTTTGAGTAACCTCACTTTGATACCACTTGAAAGAAATATTGCCTAAACACCTAGAGGGGGGGGGTGAATAGGTGAACTTTATCTTTTTAAATTTAAGGTAGAAATACTGTACAGTAAATGCAATTCTACAATTATCACAACACAGCAACCATACAATCAAACATACACAGAGTGCACACAGGATTTATAGTGGTTCCCCAAGGTCTGGGTACATCCACTTTCCCCATTCGCCTATCTAGTAGTGTACTAGATTCGGCCTAACTTCAGCACTTCTTCTCAGATCCTTAGATCTTACAGCTCAAAACCCCAAAACAGGTTCCTACAACTCAGGGTGTCCCCACTCCTACAACTCAGGCAAAAAGCCTTACCACCCAATCTTCAACAAGACCTACACTCAGAGAACAAAGTCTCCTATAACTCAGGCACAAGGCCCTACCTCAGTCTTCAATAAGACCTACACTTAGAGCACACAGTCTCCTACACTCAGCCTTTATAACATAGGCTTACAGCTCAGATCTATACAAGATCCTACAAAAATTTGATAATACTAAGTAATTAACCATAACTCTGAAAGAGAGAGATGAGTTGACTGGATTCTTGATGAGTTCTTGGAAGAACTTGACAGAGATCAACCTCCCTTGGCTTTCTTCAAAGTTTCTTGAATTAGAATATAGTAGGGTTGAATCTCCTGTGAAGATGATCTTCAATCAACTTCTTTCTTGAGATTCAGAACTCAATCTGAATCTTACTTAGCAGCCCGGTTCAGCAGCTACTCTTCTTAGAAGGAGCTCTCTCTCTCCTACTTCTTAGATCTTCTGTTGAAGGTCTTCTTCTTTTGTGTTGTTAGATCTCTTGATTGATTGTTGTCAATCTGTAATCGTAATTCCTCTTCTTCTGTTGAAGGAGAAAGGCCTTTATATAGGCTTTCTCCATGGTGACCGGCTGATCCGGTTTCTAACAACCTTCTGACGGCTCTGACAGTTGCAGTTGACCGGTTGAAATGACAGCTGTCAAGTTCATCCAGTCACTTCTTGAAATCACTATCACTGTCTGAAAGTGTGGAGACAGATAGTCATTATGTGTCGACATAAATAGACTAAGTGTCGACACAAGTAGACTAAGTGTCTACACTAGCCTTGATGGTGTCTACACAACTCCTTGTGTTATTGTAACAGCTTCTCGACACTGCTTCTTCAGAATGTGTCCACACTGATCCTGTGTGTCGACACAAGCCTTCTATTGAATATGTCGACACTGGTTGAGTGTGTCGACACAAACATTTCTTCTTTAATACTTAGTTGAATTCTGTTGTGTGTCAACACAACTCCTTTGTGTCGACACATGCCTTCTTGTGTTGAAACTTCCTGAGTGTCGACACATCTCCTTTGTGTCGACACATGTGTTGAAACTTGCTAAGTTTCGACACATCTCCTTTGTGTCGACACAAGTACTTTAACTTTGTTGAAGTTTGCTGAGTGTCGACACAGCCTCCTGGTGTCGACACTTTTGATGTCGACAAAGTTTCTCAGGGTGTGGACACTGCCTCTAAGTGTCGACCCAGATTATGTTGACAATTCTTCATAGTGTGTCGACACAGCCTGTATGTGTCGACACTTTTCTTCTGGTGTAGACTCTACCTTCCTGGTGTCGACACAATTACTCCAAGTGTCGACACAGCTTCTCTAGGTGTCGACACAAGCCTTTATAAGTGTCGACACTTCTCCTCTAGGTGTCGACACATGGACTTAGAAACTTTTCTGCATTTTCTGTAATTGCTTAACCTGCACATATAAACTCAAAGCACATCAAATACACCTTGATGTATATCATTGAGTAGGGTGAGGCTTCTTCAAATCAGGTACATATATTCCAATGTACCCAACACGCACTCTCCTTGCCTCCATAGATCCGACGTCGGTTCGTGATTTGGAGCTCTGAAGCTCCGCCGGTGACCGGATCTAGGCTTCTTCTTCCTCCTTTGCTCTCCCCTCTCTTTAGACATAGAAAGAGAACCACTCAAGTGAAATAAGGGTTTCAAAGGCCCAATCCCAGGTATATCCCAGCAGGAACAACCCCCAACCGTCGGATACCAAAATAAGGAAACGAATTGCTATGATTCGTAGCTGAAAAGTAAAACCTGGGTTGAACACGGCCTGCGACACGCCCGTGTCAAGGGCCGTGTCCCTCATTCGCCGTAAAAATCGATGCGTCTTGAAAAACACACGGGCATCCAACATGCCTGTGTTCGACCTGACACACCCGTGTCAGCCAGTATATGCCCGTGTTCCTTGGCGTGTTCCCCCAACGACATAGGACCAAAAACAACCCGAGACTCACACGGGTCTTGGACACGCCCGTGTCCTATTTGACACGCCCGTATCAAATCCAAACACGCCTGGGCTCCAGGCCATGTTCACTGTCTCGACACTTCGTCGAGCTCAGTTCATCGACCACCCGACACGGCCTTGGACACACCCGTGTCCTAGGCCGTGTTACCTATCTCGAAACATCATCGAGCGAAAATGTCGACTTCCCGGGGCGATCGTCGACACGAGCTCGACACGCCCTGAGACACGCCCGTGTCTCAGGCTGTGTTCGCTGCTCGACGATCGTCGACTCCAAATTTCGTCGACCTCGCGGCCAAATTGTCAACTCGAGCCTGACATGCACGGTCGTGTCCCAGGCCGTATGCTGCCTGCCAAATTCCAGATTTGGCCCAAACCGCCTCCCATCGCTCTTTTGAGTTTCGGGGAGTTATAGGGGGAGCCTGGGAGGTCGAGGCTACCCCCCTTCGGAACATGGTTTGGAGGCTCCCCTTACGAGTTGCCTCAATCCCAACTCCTCTGTGGATTACCGCGATCCCTCCCCGGGTTCCTACGTCCGCCCGTTCTCGCACCTGTCTTCCGTCTCCCCCTGCTGCACCTCCATGATCGTTATCGACAGATCCTACCTCCCCAGCCCCCTAGCTTCTCTCATCTCCAAGAACTTCGGGCAGGTGGCCGTCGCGTAACCCTCCTCTTGGTGGAAGTCACAAAAAAGCAATGCCACCCGGCCTCATCTGCCTTCTCCACCTCCTCTTCTTCCGGCTCATCCCCGAGATCCTCTCCTTCCTCATATACCTCAGCCGACCTCCATTGCCTCCTGCTGCTATGGGAAGTGACCCCTCGGCACTTGCCTCCACGCCGGCTGATCAAACCTCCTCGGCTCGCGGAAGTTGTCCCTTCCCTGAAGGCCTCCTCCTTGCCTTTGGGGGCGGCCCTCCTGAGTCCTCCAACCTAACTGGTTAATCAGCTCCCGGTCCCCCCATCATTGACGCGGTCACTACTGCCCCTATCCTCGGGTCTCCTCCCTCCTCTCTTCACTCTGCACCTTCTGCCTTCCTACTCCCGGCTCCTTCACGTCAACCTCCTCCAACATGGCCAGCTTCCTGGCAAAAGCCAGATTGGCACTTTCGAAGTCTATCTCCTTCGCCGCCCTCTCCATGAGCTCCTCAAAAGAGAGGGGGGCACTCTCCTCAACTCCATGCTAAAGAATCCCGACCCCAGCCCCATGGTAAAATCTAGCATCATTGCATACCATGGGACCTCCTGGACAAGGAGGATCTCTTCCTGAAACTGTTCAACATAATGGCCCAACATCTCGTCTTACTTCTGCCTTATCACAAACAGACACTCCGCCTCCTTCTTATGCTTTTTTGATGTCGAGAATCTTAACAGGAAACATTGACGCAGATCCTCAAAACTCTAGATCGAACTTGCCGGCAACTGGTGGAACCGGTCTCGTGCCTTCTCCTTCAACGTGATGTCAAACAGCAGGCACTTGAAGGCATCTGTCATCTACCTTATCGAAACAACATCCTCAAAACACTGCACGTGCTACATAAGGTCATCTTTCCTCGAGTAGTAGGACATGTCGGGCTACCAAAACCCCTCCAGCACTGCGGCCGAGATGATGAGCTCACTGAAAGGGTGCTCGCCACCTGCCTGCAGAGAGGGCATGTCTCACGGCCTCGGCTGGATGGCCCGATCTACGAGACCGTGCCCAGGGAAGAGCTCTCGCACAGCTGCCTCCCTCTCTCCAACCTCTGTCGGAACCTCCTTCCCGGGATGCTGGCCTGGTAAGAGCTCTCGCGAGGCCACGTCCCTCTCGCCAACCTCTGTCGGGACCTCCATCTCGGGGCACTACTCAGGAGTGTTCTCTCCCAAGAGCGGGACCGCCTCTACTGGGACCTGATGCGTTTCCCACTCGCTCCTTGCCGAGAAGGCCAAGCTGATGGTATGTAAGACCTCTTGCATGATGTCCTCTAGCATCTTCCTTGTTACCTCCTCTCCCTAGGAGGGGGAACCTCCTGAACTACATCATTCACCTTCACCTCCTGCCATAGGACTAAAATCAACACTTTCTTGTATTGGCTACCTTCCACGATCAACGCACCGGAACTGTTGAAGCCAAAATTTGACCTCAACAAAAGTTCAAAATCAGGGGCGTAGCCAACACCTACTTGTCCCGAGCTCTGACCTCCAACTAGTTATGAAGGACCAAAAACTGGCTCAAAGCCTCAACAGGGAGGTCCCACCACTTACCCGGAAGATCTCTGAGAGCTTCACCTCTAAAGTTAAAAGCTGGGCTTGGAGCACCTCAGAAAGCACAGGAAAACTCTTTTAAAGTCCCGGGAAAAAAAGTGCTTCTGAAGAACCCCCTATGGGTCTATTTATAGGCCTCTGAGTTTGAACTGCCAGTAACCAAACTGAAACGACCTGAAATTACCAAAATACCCTTGTTTGGGTCTACCAACAGCTAAACTCTGATGTTCTGAAGGGTTATATGCAGACCATCGAGGGCAAAAGCGTAAAATCACCTAGGGCTAAAAAGGTGAACCACCTTCCAACTGAACCGGCACTCGGCGAGAGCATCGTCTTGCGGGCGAGAGCTCGTACCTATGGGGCTCATCTCGCCTAGCAAGGCTCTCCCCTGAGTTATTGGGCCCTCTCTCTAGGTCCGTCTCGCCTGAGCCACTGGGCCCTTCTCGCCCGAACCGTTGGGGCCCTCTCACCAAGCGAGTCGGCCTTAACCCGACGAGTAACCCTCTTCCTGAGACCCACTCGCCAGTGAGTAGGCTTCTGTCAAAGAGTTCATCTTGTCTTACCTTCCCCTCTCTTCGAGCCCGAACTGTTCCTACGAGCCCGAGGTTGTACATCATTCTTCACCCCATTCTTAAGTTAACTCTGTATGAACTCTACCTCAATAAGAAGTCATCAGTTAGCTATTTTAAAGTCTTTGGTTGTCCGTGTTTTATTCTAAACACTAAGAATAACTTAGGAAAACTTGACAAAAAATCTGACCATGGCATCCTATTAGGATACTCTTGTACGAGTCGTGCCTATAGGGTCTATAACAAATGAAACTTAGTTGTTGAAGAATCAGCCCCCATCCACTTTGACGAAAATACACCAACCGAAGAACCTAGGACAAACTAATAGGAAATTGATTATGATGCACAGTTCGAAGCTAAGGTTTAGAAGAAAGAAGTGTCGGTTGATGTTCCAACTCATATAGACAAATATAGGCCTCCAAGTACTATAAATTTCATAAAGCAACATCCACGAGAACTAGTAATAGGAGAGCCCTCGCATGGACAAAACTGGGTCGGTGTTATATGAATCTTTTTTGAACTTGTGTTTTTTATCTAAAATTGAACCCAAGAACATCTCAGAAGCCTTTAAGGATGAGTCGTGGTTATTGGTTATGACAGAAGATTTAAACCAATTCGTGGGAAGTAAAGTCTATGTGTTAGTGGAGCGTCCAGATAGTCATCCAGTTATAGGTTTGAAATTGGTTTACAAAAAAATACCTAATGGTGACTCTAAGATAACGAGAAACAAAGCTAGGTTGGTGGAACAAGGTTACTCGCAGAAAGAGGGTATGGATTTTGAGGAATTATTTGCATCAGTTGCACGCCTTGAATCCATTTGTATGTTTCGTCGTTTGCGAGTTTAAACAAAGTAAATTATATTAACTAGATGTTAAGAGTGCATTCTTAAATGGATATATTAAGGAAGAAGTGTATGTCGAGCAACCACCCGGATTCAAGAATGCTGACTACCCAAATCATGTATATAAGTTGGTGAAAGCCTTGTACGGACTGAAGCAATCACTCCATGCTTGGTATGATAGGCTCACGACTTTTCTACTACGACATGGCTTTAGGATGGGTAGGTCGGACACCAGTCTCTTTCTGAAGCACAAGAATCTTAATCTAAATCACTTACAAATTTACATGGATGATATTATTTTTGGGGCCACAAATGATAAATTATGCAAGGAAATTATCACTTTAATGCAGTCTGAATTTGAAATGCATCTAGTTGGAGAGTTATCTTATTTCTTAGGATTTCAGATTTCTCAAAGTAATGATGGAATTTTTATGAGTCAATCAAAATACATAAAACATATGATTATGCGATTTGACTTTGAGAATCTGAAATAAGTCAAAACTCCAATGAGTACCTCTCTAAAATTAGGAAATGATGAAAGTGGCATTTCGATGGATCAAGTTGTTTTTAGAGGAATGATCAGATCACTACTCTACTTAAGTGCATAAAGGCCATATATTACATTCGTGGTGTGTCTATGTGCTAGGTATCAAGCAAATCATACTGAATCACATCTAAAGCGGTTAAACATATCTTTATTTATCTTATAGGAACCCAAAATCTTGGTCTTTAGTACCCTCACACCATTGATTTCACACTCCATGGGTACACTGACTCTGATTATGTTGGATGCTCACTTGATCGCAAGAGCACGAGTGGTACGTGTCACTTTATCGGTCCTGCACTTGTCTTATGGTATAGTAAGAAACCAAACTCGGTTTCTCTCTCTAATGCTGAAGCCAAGTATATTGCCTTAGGGAGTTGTTGCGCACAAGCACTTTGGATGTCTCAAACGTTAGAATACTTTGGCTTAATTTGCTGGAACGTTACTCTTAGGTGTGACAATAAGAGTGTCATAAACTTGACCAATAATCCAGTGCATCATTCTCATTCCAAACGTATTGACGATCATCATCATTTGATTCAGGATCACATTAAGAAAGAGAACGTGAGAGTAAGCTTTATTGGCACCGACGACCAACTAGCTGAAATATTCACAAAACCCCTCCCAGATGCGCTTTTCTCGTTAATTTGACTGGAGCTGTTTGTTTTGGATCTTTCTTCCTAGTCATGGTCAATTTGTCTATTTTTTCTATTCTTTGGTTGTTTTTACTTATGTTTCCGTTTTTAACCCAAAATAAAAAAAAATTGAAAAATCCCCCAAAAATCTAAAAACACCATGACCCTTTCTTTCCAGATGCCAAAATTTTCTTTCCTGCAGATTGGGAGATTCATAGAACCCAACTCCTTATGGTTCTGT
This sequence comes from Platanthera guangdongensis, assembly GCA_039583875.1. Lineage (NCBI taxonomy): Eukaryota > Viridiplantae > Streptophyta > Magnoliopsida > Asparagales > Orchidaceae > Platanthera > Platanthera guangdongensis. Next base: position 29,696,969 of record CM077155.1, on the reverse strand, counting down.
CCTGAACCCATAAGGAATATAAGTAGCTACTCCTCGAGATCAACTCAGACGGTTAAGTCCTTTTTGAGTAACCTCCCTCGAATACCACTCGAAAGTCTTTAGATTAAAGAGTAGCTAAATACCTATAGGGGGTGAATAGGTTTTCTTCCTTTTTGTGATTTCCTTTTGACCATGGTGTGTTGTGATTAGTTCAGGTTTGCTTTCAAGAAAACACAATCAGCACATTAATGGTTTATAGTGGTTCCCCAGAGTATGGGTACATTCACTGTCCCTCCCATCTTTCTAACAGCTTGTTAGATAAGGCCAACTCCTCCAAACTCTGCTCCAAGAGCCTACAACACAAATCCCACTGGATTTCTTAGACTTCTCTAAGTCTTATACTCAGGCCCAAGGCCCTACACTAAGATATGCAATCTCATACAACTCAGTAAATTGCACTATACTACCTAGCTCGGACTTTAGGCAAAGTCCTACACTCAGGCTTGGAGGAAAGCCATACACTCAGATCTAATCAATAGATCCTACCTCAGAGGATAAACCTCCTACAACTCAGGTACTTAGCCCTACCTTAGATCTATAGAAGAATCTTACAACTCAGATTCACCACTGGAATCCTACAACTCATGCCCGAAGGCCCTACATATCAGATCTTCTGAAAGATCCTATAGTTGGAATGTTGTTTGTTAATGATGAAGGACACTAGAGAAATGATCTTTATGTCTTCCTCTTTTGGAACTTAGAAAACTCAGTCCTGCCTCCTTTACAGCTCCAAGATTGTATCTTCAATATTAGGCCTGCTGGAACTGTGAAGTCATTACAACAAGTGCTTGCTTTGTTGCTTCTTCTACCTCAGAGAGTAAGCTCTCTGAACTTACTATTGAAGATTAGTAGGTCAACAACAAACTTTCTTGGACAGCTTGTTTTAGTGGAAGGAGCAAGTTCTTCAACTTCTGCAACATGGTCGCGAGGAAGAAGATGTTCTGTTATTCCAAAAAAAGTTATTATGTTCTTCCTTGATTTCTTCCTTTTCTAGTCCACCATCCAACGTGTAACATCTCATTTTCAACTAGACCCCTAAGAGTGGTTTTTTCATGACTAGGTCATGACAAAACCCTAGGATGCTCAAGAGACTATGTGACCTTAGGCATGAGGTGAAGATCATCATGGTCTGCAAATAGTAATTTCCAATCACCTGGCCTGGGGATTAACCTTAAGGCTTTAACTTGGTTCCAGGATGCCACCACAACACCCATAACCACTTGGGTGGTCCATAGGGTCACTAAGAACCCATTGGGGTCAACATAAAAGGTCAATTTGACCAAGTTCAACTCAATCCTTGAAATAGGTCAAACTAGCCAAAATGGCTAGCTCAAGACCAATTCAATTGGGCTAACCTCATTTTAATTATTCATCTGAGTACATGTGGTGTTTTTGGCTGAAATAATGATCAATAAACGGCCATAGTGACCACGAGAGAGAAAATGGGAGTTCCCCCAATTTTATAGTGAGAAAGTGAGCTTTAATGGACATGGAAGGCTAAGGGCCTCCTCAATCATTCTCCCATGGCAAGGTTCCTCCTCCCTAATTAGTTAGGGGAAGATTGATAGCCATAGCTAGCCACAAAAGTGGCAGAAATCAATCCCTCCCACAAGGAAGAGAGAGAAAGAGGAGAGAGAAGGCCATTAATGGCCATGGGAGATCAAGAGTTCCTCTCCTCACCTCTAAAGGCTTGATTCATCTTCACCCATCAGTTCTGAGGAGATCAAGAGTTTTTTTTAGGTTGTACAGTGGTTGCATTCACTCGATCTTACCTTGGCCGAAATCCTCCTATAATGGCCATTAATGGCAATTGGTGCTTGACCCCTCCCCTCCCCTATTTTGCTATTTTAAAAGCTTCACCAGGCTGAGAGGATTCATTTCCACCCCTCCCCTGAGGAAATCTAAGCCCATCATTGTATAGTTGCAGAGCACCAAAAAGATCCACCGCCGGAAATGGCTACGTGGAGGCCGGCAAGGGAACAACCACCCACACTAGTCTGCTTCTCCTCCTCTCCCCTTGTGCTAGCCATCCTAGATCAATAGGGTTTGAAATCAAACCCAATTTGGTTAGGTTCATGGTTTTTATACTTTGCAGGTTCACTGGAAACTGCCCCTCCGGCGACCATGCCGCCATCCAGCGATAGCCACCACCTCAACGGTGGTGGTGGTGGTGGCCGGCCGGGGAGGGGTGTCGATCGTCGTTAAAAGGCTTGGAAAACACCTCCATGTCAGGTTGATCACGTCCAATGGTTGAAGGAGGAAGACGAAATCGTGGCCGTCGGAATTGATATTAGTAGATTATTAAATGTGTATTTTTAACCATTTATTGTGCATCCTTTAAATTAAATAAATAAGGGCCCTAGGTGCTTGTTGAAACCGATTCCTCGATTTCCCATGGAGTTCGACCCTTAGGGAAGGGCTGACCGCGCACCTACTACCCTCAAGCGAACAATCTTGGCACAAGACTATGAACACGAGGGACAGACCTAAGGTCTCAGCGTGGAGGACCCGCCGCATACCCGGAAGACTAACTAACTCTTCCCCTCCCAAGCCAAGGGCTGAGCTAAGGCACCTTCGGAGGGCTCTCTTGGACGACCGGAACATATAGGGAGGATCTCAAGATCCACTCCCAAACTAGAGGTACCACCTCGGGTCTATGTAAAATGTTCCCCGCCCGCCTTACTATTGGCCCAAAACCGCCCGGCAGCCCTACTCTACGCAGCCCCAATTGTGCCGCTAACAGCGAAACTCTGCTATTCTGAAAAGATGACAACAGGCCATCAGGGGCTTCCCGGCATCTATTCCTCAGGGCCCACACGGGGGGAGCGGTTCATGAACACGCCGCTCTCCCAAGACAGGGGTAAACTACATATTCGCAGAGTATCACAGATATGAAAAAATATTACAGGAATATGAATTCCATACTCAGCACGCAGGCCGGCAATATAAACAAAAAGGCCTTCGAGGGCCAGCACAAGCTTGGGCTTAAGACCGCTACTCCCCGCTTGGTACCGCAACACCTGTACGGCAACGTCTCGACGAGTGGCGGCCAACTAGTCATCGGTCTACCAACATAAGCGGACCAAACATATTGCGCACACCCCCTTTTTTGGGGCTATGGTGCGCATTCCCTGCAAGCGGCTAATAAACAAATTCCTCGGTGTCTTCTCCGGGAACTCCAGAACATCACCAATCCAGCTCACACTCCCGAATGGGCTTCACACAGCATGCCTAAAACCGTACTCACGCTTCCGGGTACTAATGCAATTAACTGCGGGGACGTACACGTCAAGCCGTCGGGAAGCTCCCTTCCTCCCACCCATTGGTGGAGAGGGGCTTCCGTGCAAATATGTAAACTGAACGCTTCACCTGCCCAAGTTGAAACATCATTACCCTTGTCGCGTGCTTGGTGGCGGGGCCGAGAGAGGAGCTCTGGGTTGATCCTACTGCATGCGGCCGCGTCGGTGGTCGATCTCCACTCCAGGTCGAGCCTTGCTCCAGGCCGAGGCTTGCTCCAGGCCGAGCCCTGCTCCAGGCCGAGCCTTGCTCCACGCCGAGCCTTGTTCCAAGCCGAGCTTGCTGCCGGTGGTGAAAAGCTAGGGCTTAGCTCCAGGCCGAACCCCCACTCCAAGCCGAGCCCTGCTCCAGGCCGAGAAAAAGGGGGGGGGGTGTGCTGCTCCAGGCCGAGAGAAAGAGGGAAATAGGCGGGGCTCTGCTGTTGGCCGAGAGAGACAGAGGGAGGGGGGGCTCTGTTGTTGGCCGAGAGAGACAGAGGGAGGGGGGCTCTGTTGTTGGCCGAGAGAGAGAGGGAGGAGACGGGGCTCTACTGATGGCCGAGAGAGAGAGGGACGGGGCGGGGCTCTGTTGTTGGCCGAGAGAGAGAGGGAGGGGGCGGTGGCTGCGCTGCTTTGCCAGTGATGGGATGGAGCGGGGAAGGAGGCCATGCCCTAGCCTTGGCAGTGGCCGGAGAGAGAGTGGGGGCGGGTGGCGGCCGAGCCTTGCTTTGCCGGTGACGGGAGAGAGAGGGGGGAAGGGGCGCCCGTGCCCTAGCCTGGGCGGTGGATGGAGAGAGAGTGGGGGCGGGCGGCGGCCGAGCCTTGCTTTGCCGGCGACGGGAAAGAGAGGGGGGAAGTGGCGCCCGTGCCCTAGCCTGGGGAAAAATCCCGATTCCCCTATTCTTTTTTTATCCTCCCTCCTGCTGTACCCCGCCTCTCCTTTCCTTTCATCCCCCCTCCTACTATCTTATCCCATATCTCTAATATATATATAATGTATTATATATCCTATAATATAACATATATAATATATATATATATATATATATATATATATATATATATATATATATATATATATATATATATATATAATTATGAACCTGTGCGCATAGAACCTCCGCACGCATGCACGCACGAGGACCCGCACACCTCCGAACAGGGTCGCACCAACTCGTCGCCCATAACACGCCCCAAGGCTGATATTTGGGGAGGGTCCCACTCGCCCGGCTATGGGGTTATACACAATCCCCGCTCTTTTTGAGCTTGACACAAGCTCGGAAAGAATCATCCAACCCAATGTATCTGGCGAGTGGGAGCCGACCCAAAACAAAATTTGAGAGAAATTGAAATCTGCACTAGGAACATCAATCTCTCCATGACCTTTCTGAACCTTCTTGAATCACTCGATACACTTTGGCTCACTGTTATTGAATTGCCCTTATACTATTACTTACAACAAGTATACAATTTCTCGTGACATCGTGAAACAACAAAGCCATATATTTTGTATCTTCTTGTACAGGCGGGGCTAATCCTTTCCCCCCAGGTGTGCCTACAGCCCTGCCAGCTAATGAGAGCCTGACAGCGAGTCTACCCGGGGCCGAGCAGCACTCGGAGTCCCTTACCCCCCAGGTGATCGTACGGACCTGCCAGCTAGTAGGAGCCAGGCAGCGGGTCTACCCGAGGCCGAGCATCACTCGGGGTCCTGCAAAAACTCTCCAAGAACCAACCCTTTCCCCCAGGTGTGCCTACAGCCCTGCCAGCTAATGAGAGCCTGACAGCGAGTCTACCCGGGGTCCACTACTATCGCCATCGAGTGACTTCCGGCCCTGTCAACTAGGTGAGAGCCTGACAGCGGGATCTACTCGAGGCCAAGGATGACACTGAGTGACTTCCGTCCCTGCCAGCTAGGTGAGAGCCTGACAGCGTGATCTGCTCGGGGTCCACAACTACTGCCATCGAGTGACTTCCGGCCCTGTCAGCTAGGTGAGAGCTTGACAGCGGGATCTGCTCGAGGCCAAGGATGACACCGAGTGACTTCCGGCCCTGCCATCTAGGTGAGAGCCTGACAGCGGGTTCTGCTCGGGGTCCACAACTACCGCCATCGAGTGACTTCCGACCCTGTCAGCTAGGTGAGAGCCTGACAGCGGGATCTGCTCGGGGTACACAACTACCACCATCGAGTGACTTCCGGCCCTGTCAGCTAGGTGAGAGCCTGACAGCGGGATCTGCTCGAGGTGAAAACATCCTATTTACTTAAGAGGTGTTGCAGAGTTAATCGTACTGATGCTTTGACAAACGGAGGACGCATTCTATTCATAAGAGAGATGATCAGGAAGTCGTCAAATCGGGAAGCTGGCGTCCAAACCTATTCCTAATAATTCCTCCAATCGGAAGAGAGATGCAATCGGGGGAACATATGCCGACATGCAAGAGGGGAGCTGATCTCGGCCGTCAGTGCAGAGGCTCGATCTTACAATAGCGCTTAGAGTCCCGAGGCATCGTCCCATCATCCGAACTGGGCTATTTAGAAGGAACAGGTCAGCGACTTATATCCTGATTTAATGACAAAGATCACTTTCCGTCATGTCACTTGTGATTGCTTGGATAGATCGGCCCTTTATCAAATCTGGGAGGTTAGCGTCTAGGCTCGTTCCTGATAATTCCCCTAGTCGGAGGAGAGGTGCGATCGGGAGGACATAGGCCGACGTGCAAGGGGGGAGCTAATCTCGGCCATCAGTGTAGAGGCTCGGTCTTATAATAGCGCTTAAAGTCCTTTGGCACCGTCCCATCGTCCGAACTAGGCTATTTAAAAGGAATGGGTTGGATGTTTGGCTTCCGGAGTCGATCGCGAGGCTAACCCTTGAAGCCCTCAGAAGCTCGAGGCAAATTAGTAATAAAGAGAAAACTTGACCGCTACTTAATTACAAGGAAGAGATAACATACTACCGCTAGGGAGGGAACCCTTTCAGGCCACCCCGGCTCACAATGCCTCTCAGCTGCTCTCTTACTTGATCTTGAAGACAATAACCTCCAGGTTTCTCGTTGATGTAATAAGTGGGGATAGACGGGTTTTCATTGGTAGAAGCGCTTCAAATAGGTGCAAATCTTACTCCAAATGCTATAGGAGGGGACAAATCTGAGTATGAGGACCTTACACACAAAGTGTCAACGCATGACCGTGGTCGTCACCAGGTTCCACTTCTATAGCCATGATGTTCGCGTGAGTTCTTCTATGCTGGTCACTATCCACGCTCACCGCACCAAAATGTTGAAACCGATTCCTCGATTTCCCGTGGAGTTTGACCCTTGGGGAAGGGGTGACCGCGCACCTACTACCCTCAAGCGAACGATCTAGGAACAAGACTAGGAACACGAGGGACAGACCTAAGGTCTCAGCATGGAGGACCCGCCGCATACCCGGAAGACTAACTAACTCTTCCCCTCCCAAGCCAAGGGCTGAGCTAAGGAACCTTCGGATGGCTCTCTTGGCCGACCGGAACATATAGGGAGGATCTTAAGATCCACTCCCAAACTAGAGGTGCCACCTCGGGTCTATGTAAAATGTTCCCCGCCCGCCTTACTATTGGCGCAAAACCGCCTAGCAGCCCTACTCTACACAGCCCCAATTGGGCCGCTAACAGAGGAACTCCGCTATTCTGAAAGGATGACAACAGGCCATCAGGGGCTTCCCGGCATCTATTCCTCGGGGCCCACACGGGGGGAGCAGTTCACGAACACGCCGCTCGCCCAAGACAGGGGTAAACTACATATTCACAGTGCATCACATATATTAAAAAATATTATAGGAATATGAATTTCATACTCAGCACGCAGGCCGACAATATAAACAAAAAGGCCTTCGAGGGCCGGCACAAGCTTGGGCTTAAGCCCGCTACTCCCCGCCTGGTACTGCAACACCTGTACGCCAACGTCTCGACGAGTAGCAGCCAACTAGTCATCGGTCGGCCAACATAAGCGGACCAAACATATTGCGCACACCCCATTTTTTGGGGCTATGGTGCGCATTCCATGCAAGCGGCTACTAAAGAACTTCCTTGGAGCCTTCTCCGGGAACCCCAGAACATCACCAATCTGGCTCACACGCCCGAATGGGCTTCACACAGCATGCCTAAACCCGTACTCACGCTTCCGGGTACTAATGCAATTAACTGCGGGGACGTACACGTCAACCCGTCGGGAAGCTCCCTTCCCCCCACCCGTTGGTGGAGAGGGGCTTCCGTGCAAATATGTAAACATAAGGCAACACATGCCCAAGTTGAAACATCATTACACATGTCGCGTGCTTGGCGGCGGGGCCGGGAGAGGAGCTCCGGATTGATCCTACTACATGCGGCCGCATCGGTGGTCGATCTCCACTCCAGGCCGAGCCTTGCTCCAGGCCGGGCTTTGCTCCAGGCCGAGCCTTGCTCCAGGCCGAGCCTTGCTCTAGGCCGAGCCTTGCTCCAGGCGGAGCTTGCTACCGGTGGTGAAAAGCTAGGGCTTAGCTCCAGGCCGAACCCCCACTCCAAGCCGAGCCCTGCTCCAGGCCGATAAAAAGGGACGGGGCCGGGGTGTGCTTCTCCAGGCCGAGAGAAAGAGGGAGAGAGGCGGGGCTCTGGTGTTGGCCAAGAGAGAGAGAGAGGGAGGGGGCGGGGCTCTGTTGTTGGCCGAGAGAGAGAGGGAGGAGACGGGGCTCTGTTGTTGGCCGAGAGAGAGAGGGAGGGGCGGGGCTCTGTTGTTGGCCGAGTAAGAGAGGGAGGGGGCGGTGGCTGCACTGCTTTGCCGGCGACGGGAGAGAGCGGGGAAGGAGGCAGTGCCCTTGCCTGGGCGGTGGCCGGAGAGAGAGTGGGGGCGGGCGGCAGCCGAGCCTTGCTTTGCCGGCGACGGGAGAGAGAGTGGGGAAGGGGCGCCCGTGCCCTAGCCTGGGAGGTGGCCGTAGAGAGAGTGGGGGTGGGCGGCGGCCGAGCCTTGCTTTGCCGGCGATAGGAGAGAGAGGGGGGAAGGGGCGCCCGTGCCCTAGCCTGGGGAAAAATCCCGATTCCCCTATTCTTTTTTTATCCTCCCTCCTGCTGTACCCCGCCTCTCCTTTTCTGTCATCCCCCTCCTGCTATCTTATCCCATATCTCTAATATATATAATGTATTATATATCTTATAATATAACATATATAACAGATATATATAGAAATTATGAACCTGTGCGCATAGAACCTCCGCATGCACGCACGCACGAGGACCCGCACGCCTCCGAACAGGTTCGCACCAACTCGTCGCCCATAACATGCCCCTAGGCTGATATTTGGGGAGGGTCCCACTCGCCCGGCTACGGGGTTGTACAGTGCTGAAACATAAAAAGTAGCCAACATGAAAGTTATAGCCCTTGAAGTGTCTTTATTTTAAAATTGATTTTGACCCATTTGGGTAAGTGGTTTGACTACAACTCTCAAAATGGTGCAGCCTATACATAGTCTTGACCAGAGACTAAATTGATTGCCCCCATAAATCCAGCCATCGGGCTGGGTATACTCTTACCTATACCTATAACCTATCCAAAAATGAGAATTTTTGGAAAACATTTTGCTATAGTTTTTGTAGTAATTTAATAAACCTTGTATGATTTAGTTATAGGGTATAATGACCACAAAAGTCCCCAAACTTTTGATGTCTAACTCTTAGGGCCATGATATGACCCTGGTAAAAATTTCAGCACCTTTGGGTTTGATTTGAATAGGTGTTGGTGTGACCAACGTTTGGTCCCTTAAGAGTTATTTAGGGCAAAAGAGTGTTTGTGGCATAGAGGGGCCAATTCTCACACAAAGGGGTTTGGAGTTTGGCCAGAGCTCCATGGTCAGTAAAACACCCTCTCATGGAGTTTGAGATGGATTTGGGTGGATTTACCCTAGGACTCTAGTTCAAATCCTAAGGATGAACTTTTGGGGGTTTGTGAAGGACATGGGGTGATATGTCCTTGTATGGACTTGGTGTTTAGTCCATGTGATCTTGGGGTGGTGAAATGCCCTAGGAAGTAATTTGGTGGTATATGGACAGATGCACCCCTCTTTAATCAATTGGAAATTAATTAGGTTTATACACCTTATGGGATAAAAAATGGGTCATATGACATTGGACCTTAATGAGGTTTTGGTAGGAGTAATTTTATAGTACTATTAACCTCTGAAATTTATTATAGAATGTTTAGCAAATAGTAGCTCATACTTGTAGGTATAACCTTTACATTATCATTTTGGTGATATTGAAGTAACTATGGTTTAATTGTATTAGGATAATATGAGACTCCGACAAGGTTAATTAAATATCATTTTGATGCACTGATAAATTATTTGGATTATTTGGGCATTTCTTCTTAGTACTTCATGTGTAAAGTGAACTAGTGCACCTTATTTTGGAAAATAGATAATAAATGCTATATCTTGCTGGAAAATTATATTACTTAGCCAAAGAACTTTCTAGGGCCCAATAAAGCCAAGAGTAATTATTATGTTCCTTCATAAGTGCACTTTAATGGAATTATTTGAAGTATTTTTCTACATAGCTCACTTACCTTAGCATTGCATGAAACTTACTCAGTAGTGTTTTATTATCATTATAAGGCTCTTGTAATTTTTATGTAATTTTTGGATTATGATTTGTGGTACTCCCTTCATTAACTCTAATTTTTTGAATTAAATTGAATTAATTATTTATAGGTTATTACATTTATAAAAAATCTCTAAAATTTGATATTCACTAATATTTTGCTATCATATAGTGTTCATAATTTTTGGGTGGCCACAGCTTAAGGAAATCTAGTAATTCATGATCAAAATTACCATTGGCCTAACTTTTGTGAAAATATAATAAATGTCAAATTAATTTGGAAAATTACAAGTTTCTGGATTTATGTTAAATATGTCATGATAGACCCACAATAATTATCTCAGGCCCGTTGGATGAAAATTTGAAGTACCTCTTGACATGTGCATCATATAGTTTAGATTGGTCTGCATATAATAAAACTATAAAATTGTGATAACATGAGGAGTGGACATTGGGAGTTAGGGATGATATTTTACTGATTTGTGGTGAAGTGAATATGAGTTTATATATAGGAGTCATGATGTGGAAGTATTGGGTTGACTGGTGTTAAATGGTGCTCGGGATTGAGGAAACATCGTCCATCCTGTGGAGAGAGAAAAGAGTCAAATGCATTAGGGTTAGATTTAATATAACCTTAAATGCGGTTTATTATGGGTAGATACCAATAATAATAAGTACCTTGCAAAATGGAGCTTTGGGCTTCATCCCATCATAGTTCCTAGTGCCCTCGAGAGCCCTTCATAGGGAATGTTTTGGACAGTCCAAGGTTAACGTAAGCCGTAAGACTAAATGGAATACAAGAGTAATTAGAAATAACCAGGGATTACACTTATACTCACACTCCTCAGTGTTGTAGGAGTTAGGTTGGGTCTCACGAGCGTTAGGCTTGGTGGTTTGGGTGATAGGCAGGTTAGCCCGGCGAGCCAATGACTCGGTAGATATTTTGTGACGGACGGGATAGTCCAGGGAGCTTTGGCTCGGTGGGGAAATACATAAATATTGCATGTGCATAAAATATAAGGTGGTGGGTGTTCGGTTTGGAGAGTCGTCGCACCGACACCAATACGTTGACTCCACAAGTGTGGTTTAGCACTTAGCCAAATAAAGTCTGGTGGGCCATCCAACAAGAGTATGCAGGAGCTCTGCTTAGTGCACCAGCATTGAGGCGTACGATTGGTCTGACTGGTAGTGTTGATACTAGTTTAGAGGTGGGCGAGGCCCAACCCATCGCTTCTGTTTGCCACTACGGAGGTATCCTGGGAGGTTAGGCTCCAGAAAGGGGGAACTAAAGGTATGTGCGTGTTGGGTATTGTATCCACATTAACCCATATTTGATGAAGTCACCCTTGAAATATGATGAATTAAGTTGTATTTGATTCTTTGTTTAAGTTATGTGTTTGCAGGATTCTAATGCCAAGTGTAGACCAATATCAGTCTACAATGGGTCACCAAACACAGGACCATACAATATAATCCCTCATTATGTGATCTAAGGTGTTGAATCATGTTTAGCGTCTCTATTGGGATACACTTCATATTAAAGCACTAGAACTATTTGGAGAAAAGACTTGTTGCTGGATTAACTAAAGATGAAGAGAATTCTAATAAAAGAAATTTACTAAGTACTTTACGCGAGTAGATCTCCACATACTCGAGAGAATTTCTTAGTTAATACTCGAGTAAAACTCTTTATACTTGAGTAAGGAAGTAAGATCTCGTGTAGTCAAGTTATAGATCTCGTGTAGCTAAGACAACTACTTGAGTAGATTCCTTCTCATTCTCGAGTTAACAGAATATCTTCTCCAGAAATTTTCTAAGTAAATTACTCGAGTAGTCATATAAGTACTAGAGTAGTTTAAACCTTTTGTCTCGAGTTACAGAAGTCTGGGTGTCGTGTAATTTTTCCTCGCTCGAGTAGTCAAAGTCATGTACTCGAGTAGTTCATCTACTACTCGAGTAGTCCAGAGTTGATACTCGAGTAACCAGATTTTCTTCCCTCAGAAATTTTCAAAGTCCATTACTCAAGTAGCTATTTCTATATACTCAAGTAGTACTAATCCTCTCGAGTAGTTCAGTCTCACTACTCGAGTAACCCAGAAATCTATTCCAGAAAATATTCTATGTCCTTGCCTCGAGTAGTTCCTCTACCTCTCGAATAGTCAATTTCTCTTCACTCGGGTAGAATTTATTATACTCGAGTAGTCCAACTCCACTTCTCATGTAACTATTTTGAGCACTCGAGTAAGTCTTTTTGTACTCGAGTAGCTGTTTTTAATTTCAGATTTTCTCCAAGTCTTTACACGAGTAGTTCTCTTCTGATTCACTCGAGTAGTTTTATATAGTACTAGAGTAGCTTTATCTTCACTAGAGTATATCAGTTTCATTTTTTTCGGAATATTCGTTACGTCTAAAATTGACAGATTTCTTAATCACCCTTGACGTGATTGGTCCATGTGTGCCTCATTAACAATAATTATGACTGTTATTGTAGATCATATATAAGGTCTTGTCAAACCGACAAACCCTAAGAAGGAGTTTTGCAGTCAAGATTACTCTAAGTTCTCTATGAATCTCTTTATATCTCTAACAACAAAAGCCGTCGATGCCGATCTTCATCACTCACATCCTGCTAGGGTTATCTATTTCAGAGGATTCAGATCAAGAAGGCTTACAGATCGAGATTGTCGTTCAATTTCTCATCTTCTATTCGATCGTGTGAAGCCAAGAAAGTTCAAATCATGCCTCTGCCAAGAATCTTCTTCAACCTCCCTGATAAAGCCGTAATGTTTAAAAGAGAAAGATCCAGGCCGATTGTTTGAAGATCTGAGATAGTATTACTGTTTGTATTTTCTACATTCTTTCTATTTCATTCTTGTAGGAGAATTCTCTCCGAGTGTATGAGCTTTTATCTCCGAGATTGTAGGAAGTTTCATCTTCCGAGTGTAGATCCGTTTTGTGGATCGAGATTGTAGGAACTTTGTTCTGAGGCGTAGGATTGGTTTTCAATCTGAGATAGTGGAGTAGCCGAGTCTAGTGTATTGCTAGATCGGTAAGGTAAAGTGGATGTACCCAAGGTTGGGGAACTACTATAAATCCTGCATCGTCTGTGATTGATTGTTAGATAGTGATGAGTCCGATTTATATAAGGTTTTTCGGACTCATCTTGGTTAGTTTTAACGTGTTTGCACTTCACTTTTAGTTCTTTATCGTTCCTATTTCATCTAATCTTTATTTCCATAGGAAGTGCACATTTATGCCCGTGGTTGTGTATTTTGTTATTTTTATAGTTTTTACTCCTTTTTGTGATTGCCTGGAATGTCTGCACATATCAGTGATTGGTTTTTCCTTTTGGTACAGGGGTCGTGTACGTGTTCCGGGATGGTTGTGAAATAGGAATTCTGCGCACGATCATGGGATCTAATGCGCACGACCACTGGTCGTGCGCCCCTGATCGTGCGCACTACTCTTCATTTTCCAGAATCAGCCTAGGGTAAGTGCACGACCACTGGACATAATGCTCAGGACCACCAGTCGTGCGCCACTGATCGTGTGCATTGATTCCTCTTTTCTGGAGTCCTGTTTGGGGTAATCGCATGACCATTGGACTTAGTGCGCACGACCACTGGTCGTGCGCCACTGCTCGTGCGCGTTATCCCAGTTCTTCTTCCTGATCTTCCATGCCAGTGCGCACAATCACCGGACATAGTGCGCACGACCACTGGTCGTGCTCCTGTGATCGTGCGCATTGTTCATTTCTGCTTTGTATAAATAGTGCAGGTCTCGCCCTAATTGGAGAGACGATCCGGAGCTCGACATTTCTCCGCGGCTTTCCGCCTTCTCCATCGTTCCCCTTCATCTTCCACCCTAGGGAGGTGCTCCGGGCAAGCATTCACCGCCAAATCCAAGTCGGAGCTTCCTCTTGGCCTTCTCCTTCATCTGTGAGCTTTAAGTAGGGTTCGACTCCATAGCCATCAAGTAAAGGAAAGCTTGCAAACTTCGTCCTCTATCGTGACACGAAGAAGACGGGCCATTGGAAGGTGGTGACAGCCCTTCTCTACCCCAGATGCAGTTGCGGACCGAGCTTGGACGCGAAATGACAACCCAACGATTCCAACCGTGAATCCTCAGCAAGACTTCGGATTCGGTCGATCTCTTGACTTGTTCTTGCTTTCTTGTTGAATATTGGTGTTTAAATCTATTTATATTGACGAAGTGCACTTTGGTTGTATATGTTTTGTGTTTCATGTCTATGTGATTCCTATTTCATTTTACTTCTTAAGTTGCTAGAGTTGCGCCCATATTCCATCCACCACCATCCACCCTTGCCATTCTAGCAATTACTAGAAGCATGCGTAGCGAAGAGGTGCTTTCGACCCTCATTCCGCCGTTCTAACCACCTCATCTGCAAGCCTACTCGCCCATCCGCCTAGTGATTCGGTGCATAGCGGCCCGACTAGTCTTCCATCCCGGCTGGCGAAGCATCACTTAGCGGCATTGCATAGGAGTAGTTGTTAGCCTTTTATTTTCTTTTTCCACAAATATCAAAGCCCCCAATGTTACCTTCGACCTAAGGACTTCAATCTCAAGTCATCCTCAAAATTAACTCCACCTTACTGTGTTCCTTGAGATATCGATACTTGAGAAAGCCCCCATTTTATATTACTTGTGCGACCGGTTCACTGCCGCGATCTTACGCATCAAGTTGTTGGCGTCGTTGCCGGGGAACACAGTCGTGTGAGTTTGTGGAGAGGGAGATAATAGATTGAAGCCCTTTTCCATTTGTGCATATCATTTTTTTTATTTATTTGCTTTGGTTATTAGAATTTTTATTTTGCTTATTTCTTTTTTCCCTTTTCTGATTTTTGATTTAGATAGCAGATCCGTGTTATTTTTATTTTAGCTGTGTAGCACTTTTTCAGCAATTATTTTTATTCGTGATGGATCCTGATGCTGAGTGTCGTCTACTTGACACTTTGCGCCGATCCATCGATGTCATTGCTATTATGAATGCCGAGCATTGCATTCGGTATTTGTTATGTCAAGGTGTGGGACACATGTTGAAGGATTGCCCTCGTTTGTGCAAGCCTTCTCCCTCTGAGGGCGTGTGCACAACAACCTCCCATTCGCGGAAGACTGTTGTGGACAGGCCTACCATGGTATTGTCTGGCCCATACACTGACATAACACACCTTGCTCATTCTTTACCCGTTGAGATTACTGATGAATCTCTGGCCGCATACAGCTCTTTCATGGGTCCCTCGATCCCTTTTTACGAGCTTCCCTTGAGTGATAACGATCACTCTGGTGTTAACCAAGAAAAAGAGGAGCAGGAACTCGTGGACGCTCCTGTATGGGATGATGAGATTGTTCCGATCGTCGATGAGGTGGCGTCGGCGAATGAATTTGCGATGGGTCCTGCTCATTCAGTGCTTGATTTTGAGAGCATCCATCCCCTCCGCAATTTTTGCGGGATTGTGCTATTCCTCTTTATTGTGAGTCGGTTGAAGATGTCATGATTGTGGATGATTCGGTGCCCGAGGTTGTGCCGAAGTGGGATGATGATTCCTCTATCTCCGACAGAGAAGGTGGATCTTCGGAACACTTTTACGCACCCCGATGGGATGAGGAATATTCCCTTTCCAATGCGGAGGTTTGCACCTCCTTATTAGATGAGGTCGTTCCTCTTACCACCGGGAACCTCGAGTTCTCGGATTCCCCTCGGTATGACTCATATGACACCGACAGTTATCTCTGCTTGGATCCTGCTAAGAGTGATACCGGGATCACTCTCCCATTTTATAATTATTTTAGTTCTTCATCTCCTTTAATTCTTGATCCCCCTTCTTTATCTGAGCCTGTGCAGGCTGAGTCTCCATGGGTATGCTGGGATGATGATGAGCCTGGTGTTCTTGCTGTTGCCATCACACCCTGCACACTTATGGTTGACAATGCCTTGCTCGGCGAGGATACTTTTTGTGATAAGATGAGTGAGGACCAGGCCTCCTCCTCATCATATTTCCTATTTCCTCTGTCTGCGAGGAGCAGATATGATTATTTAGGCAGAGGGGTAACTGTTCTATCGCCGTATAGGTACCCGTTACCGAAACAGATATTGGAACAGTTACCTGTGCGTTTTTTCTTTTCATAGGCCCATTAGCTACAACCTTTTCGTAGCCGAATAAGTCGTGCTGGGATGACAATAACCCCAGTACTTATCTTTCATTTCCTGCATTTTAATTTTCATATCTATTTTAGTTTTAGCATTTCTTTTTGTATATTTTTCTTTTGTTTTTGCCGAGCTCACCCCTGCAGGTATTCATAGCAAATCACATTGGCGGGGTTGTGATTCTTCGTATGGAGGACCTGCTTCGGTTTTTCACGCGTCTGCTGGTATGCTCACTAGCTGAGCATTGGGTAACCTCTTCCCTTAGCTCTTTATAATTTTAATTTCTCCATCATATGCTGTGTAGTTTAGTTTAAGTCTGGGGGAGAGCCAGTTTTGTTACCTTTTGCACATGCACATCTCATGTGCATACTAGAAGCTTTTATTTTTATATTTTGATTAGTTCATTGCATCACACACCACTGCACCCACATGAGCGCGTTCTTAGATTTTTGCGTGCTGCGAGTTAAACACATTTCTTTTGTTTGATTTGGGAAAATTATGGTGCTGACATAGGATTGTGAGACGGACTAAAATGTTGACCTTGCTGTGCTCCTAGTCAATTGCTCTCGTCTCGTGTAGAAATTTGAGTAGATTTAATTTTTTTGTATGCTTATAGTTTTATATTTTTCTAATTGCGTAAATACTTTTTATTCTACTCAAAAATTGGTGAATCTGGTGTGAATCCGACGGTAGCTTAGGGATGTGTGTAGACGGCCGTTAGTTTTGTATTGCTCGAGTCGGGATGATGGATAGTCTTTCTCGTTGGCTAAGAACTTGCCCCTAGCTACTCTCGAAGCATGGGTACATGGTTAGTCATGTGTGTGTGTGATGTGGGCCGTCACTTTGTCTCGTTTGAGCCTTGTACCATTCCCGACATCTATCCGTTGTTATCCCCATTGATCCTGTCCCTTCCTTTGAAATCCCTTCACCTCGCTACCATAGCCATATAGCCTTTCCTACTCGCACATCTGAATGTGGTCGGTCGGTTAGTTTGTTTTATTGTAGTTTATATCCGTTTTGTGTGGGCAGTTTTGTTGGTGTTTGTGCAGCTTGTGGTGTTGCCGTGTTTTCATATTTTGTTTTGGCTATTTGGATAAAAAAGGAAAAAACAATATGATAGTACATAAAAAGAAAATTTCCAATGTGGAATACAAAAAAAAGGGAAATGTATTTGTATATATATTACTGCTGAGTTGTGCAATGTTGTTGAGTTGTGTTCGTTATGGGCGTGCACGCACCGTCAAAAGTCTAGGTCTAGTGGTGCATCGCACGTGTTTGTCCATTGAGTTTACCTGTGTGCATTTTCGGGCGATCTTATTTTGGGTGTGCATGTCCGTCTTGTTTGCCTTTATATACCCCGCCTTCACCTAAGCATATATTATACTCCAAGTCATGTGGATTCGTGCTTGAGTCTAACTAGTGTCGTGGAGAGAGTGTGAAAGGGCAAACATATGGTAACCGACATTGGTGGATTCCTTTGGAGGTTATCCCGAGCCCCAATCTTTGGCAATGCTCGTCTAGCGATTAGTCTACTTTCTCCCTATGTGTGACCGGATCATTCACCGTGATTCCATTTTTGATTAATAATAAAATTTTGATACGCATTGTGAAAAATATACACTATTCTGCATACTTAGAAATTTTCTCTATTGAATTTTTACGCACGTGAGCATGCGACTTCGCATGGTACTTTGTTTTTCAATTTCTTTGTAAGCTAGTAATTTTTCCTATCTGCTTATATTTTGTTTTCTTGGGATGCACAAACAGTTAAGTCTGGGGGTGTGATGAGTCCGATTTATATAAGGTTTTTCGGACTCATCTAGGTTAGTTTTAACGTGTTTGCACTTCACTTTTAGTTCTTTATCGTTCCTATTTCATCTAATCTTTATTTCCATAGGAAGTGCACATTTATGTCTGTGGTTGTGTATTTTGTTATTTTTATAGTTTTTACTACTTTTTGTGATTGCCTGGAATGTCTGTAGATATCAGTGATTGGTTTTTCCTTTTGGTACAGGGGTCGTGTGCATGTTCCGGGATGGTTGTGAAACAGTAATACTACGCACGATCATGGGATCTAATGCGCACGACCACTGGTCGTGTGCCCCTGATCGTGCGCACTACTCTGTGTTTTCCAGAATCAGCCTGGGATAAGCGCACGACCACTGGACATAATGCGCATGACCACCGGTCGTGCGCTACTGATCGTGTGCATTGATTCCTCTATTCTGGAGTCCTGTCCGGGGTAATCACATGACCATTGGACTTAGTGCGCACGACCACTGGTCATGCGCCACTGCTCGTGCGCGTTATCCCAGTTCTTCTTCCTGATCTACCATGCCAGTGCGCACAATCACCGGACATAGTGCGCACGACCACTGGTCGTGCGCCTGTGATCGTGCGCATTGTTCATTTCTGCTTTGTATAAATAGTGCAGGTCTCGCCCTAATTGGAGAGACGATCCGGAGCTCGACATTTCTCTGCTATTTTCCGCCTTCTCCGTCGTTCCCCATCATATTCCACCCTAGGGAGGTGCTCCGGGCAAGCATTCACCGCCAAATCCATGTCGGAGCTTCCTCTTGGCCTTCTCCTTCATCTGTGAGCTTCAAGTAGTGTTTGACGCCATAGCCATCAAGCAAAGGAAAGCTTGCAAACTTCGTCCGCTATCGTGACACGAAGAAGACGGGTCATTGGAAGGTGGTGACAGCCCTTCTCTACCCCGGACGCAGTTGCGGACCGAGCTTGGACGCGGAATGACAACCCGACGATTCCAACCGTGAATCCTCAGCAAGACTTCGGATTCGGTCGATCTCTTGACTTATTCTTGCTTTCTTGTTGAATATTGGTGTTTAAATCTATTTATATTGATGAAGTGCACTTTGGTTGTATATGTTATGTGTTTCATGTCTATGTGATTCCTATTTCATTTTACTGCTTAAGTTGCTAGAGTTGCACCCATATTCCATCCACCACCATCCACCCTTGACGTTCTAGCAATTGCTAGAAGCGTGCATAGCGAAGAGGTGCTTTCGACCCTCATTCTGCCATTCTAACCACCTCATCTGCAAGCCTACTCGCCCATCCGCCTAGTGATTCGGTGCATAGCGGCCCGACTAGTCTTCCATCCCGCCCGGCGAAGCATCACATAGCGGCGTTGCATAGGAGTAGTTGTTAGCCTTTTATTTTCTTTTTCCGCAAATATCAAAGCCCCCCATCGTTACCTTTGACCTAAGGACTTCAATCTCAAGTCCTTCTCTAAATTAACTCCACCTTACTGTGTTCCTTGAGAGAACGATACTTAGGAAAGCCCCCATTTTATATTACTTGTGTGACCGGTTCACTGCCGTGATCTTACGCATCAGATAGTTCTGTGCATAGATCTTAAATTTTTATTCAGCAAACAGACGCACATCTCACATATTCTCCCACCTCTGGGTGATTTAGGTAGACAACTGAACACTTTCAATTGGTATCAGATTGAGGTTGATCACTGAAAGGTTAACACCTTGATCAGATCCGTCTTTAGTTGTCTTTTGAGATATACCAAACATGTACAAGGCTAAAGATTTTGCCAAGCTTCCTTTATGCACCAAGAATTACTTTCCCATATGGAATGAGTGAATCAAATTTTTCATGGAAGCTGTGGATCCAAGGATCTTCTTGATCGTTGAAGAATGTCCTTACATTCCCATGACAATATCCACAATAGATCCAACTAAGAAAGTTCCGAAGAAATTAATGGATCTAGACAAAGACGAGATTGCACTAGTATCCTTAGATAAGAAGGCCAAGAATATAATAGCAAGTACAGTCGATGATTCCATGATGCAAAACTTGATCCACTGCCAGTCTGCAAAGGAGATGTGGCAGTCTCTAGTCACTCTTGATGGAAGGTAAAGAAGAAATCAGGGATGACAGAAGATCCCTTCTGAATCAAAAGTATGAAGCCTTCCGACAAGGAAACAAGGACACCATTGCTGACACATTTGAGAATTTCTTCAAGATAGTGAATGGCCTAAGGGTCTATGACAGAGTCTTCACAAATGGAGAATTGAATGATAAGTTCTTGAGATCCCTAACAAAGGAATAGGATAATAAGGTTTGTGCCATTAGGAAATTTGGAAAGCTAGCCAAGACAGACCCACAGAATCTCTTCGGGAAGCTTATGTCATATGAGCTTCAACTCAACACCAGAAAGGCTGAAGAAGAGAAGAGCAGGTCTGTATTCAAAGAGAAGTCTGTTGCTCTAAAGGCAGACACCTCAAAAAAGTCAAAGGCTGCTCCTCCTGCCCCAGCACAAGAAGTGAGTGAAGAAGAAACTTCGGAGCCTAGTACGTCGGGCTTTGAGCTATCTAAAGGAGAGTTCTCACTACTCTCATGTCAGTTCAAGAAATTCTTGAACAAAAAGAAGCAATGGAAAGGAAAGGATGCCCATTATAGAAGATCACGACGTGATGGTGATCGTCAAAGAAAAGGCTCAAGCAGCCATGACATGTATACTACTAAATAAAAGAAACATATTTCTACTGACATCGTTTTTTTACTATTGTAATAAGTCAGGTCCCGTCATTGCTGACCGACCCCATAAGAAGAAGGAGGGTGGAAGAAGAGAGGAAAAGAAGTCCTTATACAATAATAAGAGGACAGAGAAGAACCTAATAGCTAAAAAGGGCAAGACTCTTAGTGACTCCGACTCATCTAAGTCGAGTGAAGAAGAAGAAGCCTACTTTGGGCTTATGGCTCAGACAGATGACGATTAAGAGCCCCAGTTCACTGGGAAGGTAAACTCTCACACTCCTATTTCAAAATCTGAAGTGTCTGAGCATGATAATGAGGATGGCTCTTCTGACGATGAGTCTGAACTCATGGACCAGTACAAGGAGTTGATCATGGCTTACGACAAATGTCGTCGAGTCATGAAAACTCAGGCTAAAGAGATAAAGTCTCTAAAAGCTGAAGAGAGCATCTTGAGAGAAGAAGTCGCTAAAACTGACTCACTTAAAGAGGACTTCAATAATGCTATTGAAGAATATAACAAGGCTCTTAAGCACCTTGACCTAAAAGAGAAAATCATCAAAGAGTTGGAAGAACAACTCGCTGCTGAAAAGAAACTTGTTGAAAGTTTCTCGAAGCCTAAGACTGTTCTTCCATTCATTGTTGAATTCTCAGCTGAGGCCAGGGGTGCTGGATTAGGCCATGAAGAAGCTCCTAGTAAATCTTCTAGGGGGAACAAGGCTCAAAGGAAGAATAAGGCTGCCAAGAAGTCCTTGGCCAAAGAGAAGGGGAAAGCCCCTCAAGATCAGACTTCATTCAAGAAAGTCATATTTCCAACTAATGAGTTTGATCTTGACTCATCCTACAGTCACTTCACCAGGCCTACCTATGTAAAGCCAAAGTCCCGTTACTAAGGATGGACTCGCCCCAGAAACTTTCGTGAGAGTGTATTTAAGGCACCTTATGAAGAAGACATTCTTCAGAGCTATGGCCATTCAATCATGGTCATAACTTCAAGAATGAACCAAAGGTAAAGCCCGTTTTGGAGAAGCCAATGCAGGAGAAGAAGTCATGTGATTGCCATCATCATGAAGCCTCTTCCTCCAAGAATGCTGCTCCTGCTAGACCACAACTTCAAAAGGTCAAGTAGGAAAACATAAGGCCAAGATACAACAAGTTTGACTATTTGTGCTATGGCAGAATTGGTCACTTTGCCATCGATTGCTGTTTTAATCCCAGAAATTTTGCAACTCCTCAAGTTGGCACTATGAGACAGACCACTCATAATGCTAATACTCGTAAGGGGTGTGTTCTAACCCGAGACCAAGGACCCAAATGTATTTGGGTTCGTAAGGAAAAATGATTATGATTGTTGGTATGTCCAAAGGCCACCAAAATGCCAATCTGGTATTTGGACAGTGGATGCTCTCGGTATATGACCGGGATAAGAAGTCTACTTCAGAATTACTCTCCAGTCGTGAACGGACCAAAGGTAATCTTTGGAGGTTCAGACCGAGGAATCACTAAAGGCTTTGGTATGATTACGAATGGTAGTGTATCTTTCTCAGATGTAGCTTATGTTGAAGGATTGGAACACAATCTAATAAGTATAAGCCAACTTTGCGATAAAGGATACATAGTTGAGTTTCATGCTAATAAGTGCTTGATAAAATCCGTTGACAATATGAAAACGATTCTATCCGGGACACGAAGCAGAAACATCTTTTGTTTAAATTTCATTTGTATAGACTCTTCTACACCAGTGTGTTTTTTAGCAAAAGATAGTGCATCTCTTGGTGACCAATGACACAAGAGACTAGCACTATTAATTTCAAAACTATTAATAAATTATTTTCAATGAATTTCGTATATGATTCCCCAAATATCAAGTACGTCAAAGATAGACCTTGTCATGCATGTATAAATGGCAAGCAAACAAGGGCTACCTTTAAAAGTGTTATCGACAAAGATTCTAATAGATGTTTACATCTACTGCATATGGACTTGTTCGGTCCACTGCAAGTTAGAAGTTTGGGAGGCAAGGATTATACATTAGTAATTGTTGATGATAACTCGCACTTTGCGTGGGTGTTATTTCTGAAACACAAGTCAGATACCTTCGACAATTTTAATAATTTTGTCAGGCAAGTACAGAATGAGTACAACTGCTCCATAGTCAAAATCAGATGTGACAATGGAACAGTGCTCAAGTCTGGGGCCATGACAGAATTCCGTGAAAGCTTAGGTATCTTTCATGAGTTTTCCTCTCCTCGTACTCCCCAACAGAACGGAGTGGCCGAGAGAAGGAATAGAACACTCATAGAGGCCTGCAGGACCATGTTGAGTGATGCTTCACTTTCGGATTACTTTTCGGCTGAAGCCATCAACACTGCATGCCACGTTCAAAATCAAGCACTCATAAACAAAAACCACGATAAGACACCTTACGAACTTCTAAAGGGGATCAAACCAACTGTCTCATATTTTAGAATCTTTGGTTGTAGTGCTTCGTGCTCAACAATGACAAGTATCATACTACCAAATTTAGCGAAAAGAGTTTTGAAGGTATTTTTGTAGGATAGAGTAACCATAGTAAGGCATACAGGATATTTAATAGAAAAACCCTGGTTGTAGAATAATCAATACATGTTGTATTTGATGAGACGATCTTGCTGCAAGGTAACTCTTTTAGTGTGCTCATTGAAGATGCAGGTACAAAGTTGAAAGAAATTAGCTTGGATGGACCGATCGAAGATAAAGGTGAAAAGTTCATCAAGATCACCACTCCAACACTGATTGGAGATGTTGATGATCAAGATGAAGAAATTGTCAATGTTGATGAAGTCACTCCAGTTATTGAAGATAATCCAGATGCAAGGACTCTAGAGCTCAGACATCTGAAGGATCAACCCATGGATCGGATGGAGAGAACCAAGCCGCATTCTTCGGAGTCACAACGGAGGAGGTAGGATGTCGCTGGAGCAGCGGGAATAGCCACCAAGAGGTGGGGTGGCGACAACAGCTTTCTGCGATTTCTAGGAGGCGCGGGTTCGGGTTCGCCCAGGACGAGCGGCTGTTTCACATAACTCTAGCTTAGGGTTTTTTTCTCTTCAACATCCCCTCTCTATAGACAGGCAGATTGCAGACATTTTCCCGATGCCGCTGGACGAGACCAAGTTCTCGTTCTTTGAAATAGAACTTGGAATGCTCAACAAAGAGGATTAGAGAAGATGGACTCACAAGAAGGCTCAGAGATCAAGAATCAGTTAAAAGTTGGAATTCTACAAATTTCTAACCTTTTGAATCGAGTAAGAAGTAAAGTACACGAGTAAGAAAATGACCTACTCGAGTAATCCACTTGACCTACTCGAGAAACCTATAAGCCACTTGAGTAATCTACTCAAGTAGCAGAATGACTTACTCGAGTAGCAGAATCACTTACTCGAGTAATAAAACTTCACTCGAGTACTTCAACATTTTCACTCGAGTACTTCAGCTCAACTACTCGAGTACTTCAACCCATCTACTCGAGTACTTCCATACATCACTCGAGTACTTCCAGCTATATCTACTCGAGTCTCTCAATATCTTTACTTGAGTTATATCAAGTCTCTCGAGTATTTGTCAGTCAACTCTTTCTCCTTGAATAAAATTTCCTTATTCGAAACCCGAGGCTTATGCCACCACTTCTAAGGTATGATTCCATCATTTATCTCTTAATTAGACATAAACCTAGGGTTATATAAATCGGAAATTACAAAATCATTCTCTACACGAAATCATTTTCTCGCTTGAGTACGACGACAGCCGTTTTGCCTTCCGCCAAGAAGTTGCTGAGCCGCGTCATCTTCCTACCCGCCGCAGTTTTTCCAAGACCATCTAGATCATGGCCTCATCTTCAAAGATTGGCATCGGTTCTGAACTGGTTACCACTGGTATCGTTGAACTTTCAGATGATTTTCACAACCTTATGATACTTCTCGACACCGCCGGACTTACCTTCATTCTTCAAGAGCCATGTAAAATTCTGTTTCTAGATGTTGCAGAGTTCATCAAAAATGCCAAGGTCAAGAGACATGGAGCCGTACTAAAATCCAAGGTTAAAGGAATCAAAATTAAACTTACCAAAACCTCTGTTTCTCGACTTCTTCGATTGCCTATTGTTGATGAAGAGGATGACCTAGGGCCTGATGAATCTGACAGGACATGTATATTCTGTGGAGTTTCACTAGATGCACAATACATCAAAAGTTCTGACATGAATCATGAAGGGAGGTTGTTAGTAGATATAATTAGAAAAATTCTTCTTTGTAAAACTAGCTCCATTAGAGACATCTCTCTCTTTCTTTGACATAATGCAAACAATAGTCTGCAGAAAGAAATTTCAATTTGAAATGATGATCTTGGATAAGATTAAAGACAGTATTAAAGCTCCAAATTATGCCAGAATTATCTCTCTCCTCCTCCATGAAATCAACCCAGAAGTCTTCAACTTTTCAAAATGGACTGTTCTTCATCACATGAAGAAAGTATCTATATCTTCCATTCAAAGATGGGAATTGAAACTACAGAATCCAACTCAGGCTGCGAAGGTTCAAGAGAATCCATCCATAGAGCACAGGACCGCATATCCCTCTCCACATCAGATTGCCAGCTCCTCCGGTGCATCTATTGAGGGGGAGCCTGCTCCTTCTATTCCAACAAGGATACCAACACCTCCAGCAGTTCCTCCTCCTCCACCTTAGACTCCAGAAGATACTCCATCTGAAACACAACTTCAAGAAGCCCTAATATCAACGGAAGCTACAATCAGTGAAACGATTGAAGAGCTGACTGCAGGTGAACCTCTTTCCCTCTCTCCAAAAGAAACCACTACTAAAATTCCAAAGCAAACCTCTCCAGTACAATTTCCAGCACATACTCCATCTCCCACCAAGTCTCCTGCTACACAACAAGAGCAGGTTGACACCATCCTCATTACTGATGAGCATTCACCTAAGCCAGCTGAAGCTCTTTTAAGAAATTTGGACTTCACCATCCCCATGGTCACTGATGAAGGGGATGCCCTGATTCATACTACTAGAGCAAAGAGCTCTATCTCCATTGAAGAAATAGCTCCACGGGTTGCTCCTCCTCCTCCTCCTCCAGTTCTCTCTTCTAGTGCTCCTCCTCATGCTGCTGCTGCTTCTTCCAATGATTTGATGAATCTATTTGTGCTTATTCTTCAAGAGCAAAGAACCTACTTTGATGTTACTCTTAAAGTTATTACTGATAAAGTCACTGCTCTAGAGACTGAAATGAGCAGGGGATTTGCAGAAATCCAGCACAATACTGATTAGCTCAGACACCTCTTCCAAATTAGTGGAAAGGCTCTAGATCACACTATTACTAGTGTTGGTCAAGTTATGGAACAAGGTCTGACTCTGGCAGGTAATCAGATTGAATTGGATAAAAGAGCTGAAGATACAAAGATGAAGATCTGTGAAGAGGTTGGATCTTTCAAAGAAGATGCAATCACTAAGTTGATTGTTGAAGTTAGAAAGGGGGAGAGTTTGGTGAAGGAATATCTAAAAAAATCAGATGCACTCAAGCAAGAGCTCTGGTAAGCTAAGATGAAAGAGATCCAAGATTGAAAGTGCAGCTAGATCTGATATACTCTAGAGGGAGGTGAATAGAGTATATGGTGCTTTGAAACTTTTTACAACAACTGTTGTAATAAGAGTGAGCAGGGAAGCAATAATAAATCTAATCACAGCACTAAGTTAAACAAAAGCTAAGCACAGAAAAATCAAGGCCAGAAATAAAAATGAAAACAAGCAAAACCAGAAGACACAAGGAAATATAGTGGTTCCCCTAAACTTGGGTACATCCACTCTTCTACCACCCTAGGTAGGAATCCACTGCAGGATGAGTTGATCAGGTGTCCTGGGCACCAATGAGCTTTTGATAAGGTGCTCAAAAACCAAAGCAGATTTTTTGATCAGGTGTCTTGCCACCAATGAGCTTTTGACAAGGTGCTCAAAAACCAAGCTCAAACTTTTGAAGGGAGTTTGAGAAACCCTTTACAGAGAGGGGGTGAGAGAGTGATGGAAGTCTTCTCTTTCTCAAACAACTGAGAAGACTATGTGGATTGTTGATGTCAAAGCTCCCCCTGAATCCTTGAGATCTTCAGGAAGAAAAGCTTTGCTGAGGGTGATAGGCCTTCAAAGATTGAACTCCAGCAATAGATGATTTCAGCAATGACTAAAATGTTGAATGTCTGGAGTCTGGAAATATGTTGGCCTTGAACACTTTGAAACTAAGGAGATCTGAAGATTTCTGAAAAGATTGATCTCCTTGGATGATTGTTCTTGAGAATTCTTTGAGACAGTATATGATGTCTAACTGTGTGTCTATCTCTCTGTAATCTGTACTCTATGTGAGATTCAAAAACAACTCTTCTCTGTTATTCTCTGATACAGAATAGAATAACATTCTCTTTCAAGTATAGTCGTTGGCCTGCATTAATTGCATCCTTAATTGCACAATCTCTTCTGGAGGAAGGTCCACAGAAATATTCCTTGAGAAATCCCTTGAAACTTGGTCCAGAAATGAATGAAAACGGCTAGGAAATCTCTGAATTAATTGCAGAATAACTCCTTAACTGATTTGAATTTGAATTTAGAAACATCCTAGAAGTTATCTGAAATCTTCAAACTGAGCTCTGCTATCGTCGAGCTGAGCTCAGCGATTTGGAAATATACAGCAGCAAAATATCGTCGATCTGAGCTCAAAGATCGTCGAACTGAGCTCAGAGATAAAGATCCAAAGCAAAGTCAAAATCGTCGACCTGAGCTCACCGATCGTCGAATGGAGTTCGACGATATAATGAAGTTGAGCTCAGCGATCGTCGAATGGAGTTCGACGATCTGTCGAAGTTGAGCTAGACGATCGTCGACCGGAGTTCGACGAACGATCGTGCTGAGCTCGACGAATCATCGTGCTGAGCTCGACGATATGATTTGGTCTCCAAACACAAAATCTTGGTCTTCAGGGCAGCTTCCAAACCTAGACTTCTAACCCTTAGACTCAATTCTAATTGACCTATTAAGCTATACAGGAGGTCAAGCAAAGGTTCCTAGAGACATAGTGATCCTGACCCAAATTAGTAATAGGGTGTTCCAACAATCTCCCCCTTTTTGGGTTAGGATTACTATTTACAGACTTTGGAAAAAAAATTAAAATAACAACATACAATCAGCAAAACAGAAAAACAACAGCTAGACATTGCAGAATCACAGAGATATATAGCATCCAGATAGTAATCAGAAATCACAGAAATTGTCACCTTACAATATCATTTCTTCTCCTTGCCCTTAACAAGTTTAATCTCTCTGTTAGGATTGAGGGCTTCCTTGTTTGATCTGGTATCATGTGCTGCACCCAAATATGTTTGCTTTTTAGGCCTGGGAACTACAGCTTCAGGATGTAATTCCATATACCTGTCAGAATCAAAGAATTTACTTGAAGCATATCTCTCTAGCTCTTTCTGTCTCTGTTCAGACATTGTTGAAATGTTGGAAGAATCTATTCCTTGCTCTCTAGCCTTTTTAATCTGATCTAGTGCAGCTAGTTCTTTTAACCTTGCAGTCCAAGCAGCTGGATTATTTTCAGGATCCTCAAAAGGTACAGGTGGCTCATATTTGTTAGAGGGATTTTCTTGAGGAGGCCTGGCAGACACAGTTTCTTTCAGCTTATAAGGGAAAGGACCAGATGTTGTATCAGTTGAAATTTGTCTTTCCCTGGAATATGGGTGTTGCCTGGAGTACCCTTTGGAGTAAACTTGAAGATCTCTTTGATTTCCTCTATATCCTCCTCTCTTAGAATGAGAACCCCTGGATTGGCTTTCCTTGTGATAAGATCTGGCATGAGGCTGATAGGGAGCCTGACTTCTGGCTAGGGGTTGAACTGCAGAGCTTCCACCTGCACCTGCATCAGGAGGAGGTGGGGGAGGAGGATGAGAGTGTTGAAATTGAGATGAACCCTTCTCATATTTTCTTTTCTTTTTCATTGCCTTCAGCTGATTCTTAGAGTATTGCATCCAGTGTTCAGTGATAGGGCAGTCATGTAAAATGTAATATGGAATATCATTATTATCCTTAACATTGGCAGGAGGTACCCTCTTCATAGCTTTGCTCCTTGCCTTTCTTTTCCTGGCAATGGTAGCAGAAGAGTCATCAGAGTCTGTTCTAAATTCATCACTTTCAGAACTCTGGTCATCATAGAGAGCATCTATTTTCTTCATTAGATCCTTCTTGAATTGTAAAGAAGCAGATGAGGTAGAGGTTATAGCAGCAGGTGTTGAAATGGTAACAGCAGAGATAGCAGCAGATATTGAAGCAGAAGCAGAAATGACAGCAGCAGATGTTAAAGGTGTTGCACTAGGAGTTGAAGCAGAAACAATAGCAGCAACAGATACTGGAGAGGTGACAACAGCAGTAACAACAGATTCACTAACAACAATAGAAACAGAAGGAATATCATCAAGGACTGCAGAAGGCTCAAATTCAGGTGCCTCTGTCATAAGAATGTCCTTGGAAATTGGTTCATCAGAAACAACAGGAACTTCAGCAGCAGTAAAGGCAACAATATCAGAAGCAACACTAATATTTTATTCAGAAGAAGCAGCAGCATCAACATTTTCAGCAGCAACATACACTGAATTTACAAAGGAGGTGATAATGCTAGGGTCACAGCAAGAAAATGGCACAAGTGCCTTGGATAAATTTTCTGGAGGCTGGACAGCATTGACCTCTAGCAGACAACTGAAGTATGCAGAATCAAAAACTGATAGCAAAGACCTGAGGTCTATTGCAAGGACTGCAGCAAGAGGAACTTGTGCTTGAGGCACAGCAACAGCAGCAAGAGGAGGAGCAGCAGAAGAAGCAGTAATAACAGCAGCAGCAGACATGCTTACAGAAATAGCAGCAGCAGCAGCTTGAAGATTCACTTCATATGGCATCTCCCCCTGCCTAGATTCAGACAAGTCTGGATTAAGGCATACTGCTGTAGGTGCTGCCTGAGGGAAGAGGGAAGAGAGCCTGGCAGAAAGGGCTGCCACTGACAGGTGTAGTGGAGCCAAGGAGGTCTCTAACAGCAGAGAGAGCCAGGGGGCAAGCAACTCATACAGCCTGTCAGCAAGGGCTGGGAGGTCTACTTGCTCAAGGGCTGGAGCAGAGGTAGAAGATATAGGAGCAGCTGAGGGTTCTGGTAGTGGAGAGCTGGTGAATGGTGGAAGGGATGGCTGAGGTGTTGGGAAGGTGGAAATGGAGGATAGAGGGATGGAGATTGATGGGGTGAAGGTGGGTTGGTTAATGATTTGGTGTAGAAGGTCTTGAAAGGAGGTGGAGGAAGAGGGTAGCTCAGGAGGAGATGATGGGGAATCATCCATAAAGGAATCATCAAGTAGGGTGAAGGATGGATGAGAGGGTGATGAAGTGACATCTGGTGGAGGGTAGGAGAATAATGGGTGGAATTGTTCTTCTGGTGGTGGTAGATTAGGTACTGGAGATGGTGTTGATGTTGGAGAGGGGCTGGATATGATGAAGGTGGATGGAGCTGGAATGGTAGATGGTATGGGAAGGGATGGAATTGGAGGAGGAGGAGCAGAGGCAACAACAGCAGCCAGGTCATCTGCAGGGGCAGAGACCTGTGGAGGAGTGACTCTTAGAGTCCTTGTGCCTGAAGGAGTACTGGAGGAGGGCCTGTTGGGCTTGCTGATTTGTCTGTCCCACTTTCCAAAGAGGGCACAAGACAGTCTCTTGGAGGCATTTATATGAATTCCAGAGGAGACCAGCAAGGCAGGGCACCTGTGCTGCAGAAACACTCCAATGATTCTCCCAAAGTTAACAAAACTTTTGTTGATTTTCTTTTTGATGAGGTCAAAGAAAACCTCTCCCCAATTCAGATTCTTCTTGTCCACAAGAGCTCCCATGAGGCAGAGCTGATACCTTGAAATTGTATCATGGGCAGAGTGCTTTGTCAGTAGCACTTTCCCAACAACATCTGCCATAAATCTGTACTCCACAGATAGGTTCCTTTTGAAGAGCTTGCTAGGGTTTCCCTCTGAATGACCCATTCTGGCAAGCAGTTCAGAATACTCATCTCCAGAAAAATCAGCAGTATCTTCTCCATTTCTCAACTCAAAAACTTCTGATAGAATGGTTGGGGTCAAGGGTACCTGAGTTCCAGCTATAGACCCAACAATGCTAGAGTTATCTTGATTATGGGCAGTATAAACCCACTCCTTTATTTCATCAGATGCCAGCTTGATCCTGGTGGTCATTATGGCAGTCAAGTTCTGGTCTTTGAATAATCCCAATATATCTTGAAAAACCTGGTCAGTTGTGCTGAATGATTCCAGGTCGATGTCAAAACTAGCATCAAACTTCATAGCAGCAAGAACAGCAACTGACACAGCCATGGGTACCTGCAAAAATTCAACAAACAAAACGACCAAGTGTAGAACTGTTTGGAGGGAAAGAAAATTCTTGCAGAGAAATCGAAAGCGCAAAAGTGAACGACGGCGAAAAATGAGTTTTATATTATGGTTCGACGCAGAATTGGAAAGATCGTTGAACTCAGTTAGATGATCGAGGCTTCTAAAGGAATCTGAAGATTCTTCAACATTGTCGATCTCCGTTCGACGATATTGGAGAGCGCCGAGCTCCGTTCGATGATCGTTCAGAGAACATAATCGTCGAGCGTCGTTCAACGATCGTTGACCGGAAGAGATAGTTCATACTATCTGAGAAACGCTGAACTCAGTTCGACGATTTTTCTAAATCGTCGATCTCCGTTCGACAATCTTGGGGCAAATCGTCGAGCGCAGTTCAGAGATCAGAAAAATTCTAGACACTAAGAAAAATCAGAATGTTTGCCTAGTATTGGTCAGTTTTTAAGCTTTCAAAATCTTGGATATTATTTAAGACTTCCTCCATCTAACATTCCTAACTGATTTAGGAAGAAGGTGTGTTTCTTTTCATCCAAGGGTTTGGTGAAAATATCTCCCCTTTGTAAATCAGTTGGGATATATTGTAGTTCAATTTTATTCTTTTCAACATTATCTCTTAAGAAATGATGTCTAATCTCTATGTGTTTTGTCCTACTATGGAGGACTGGATTTTGAGCTATGGAAATAGCACTGGTGTTATCACAAAAGATTTTAGACTTCTCTAAGTTGTAGCCATAGTCTAGGAGTTGGTTTTGAATCCACAAGATTTGTGAACAACAACTGCCTGCAGCCATATATTCAGCTTCAGCAGTTGAAGTTGACACAGATGTTTGTTTCTTACAAAACCAAGAGACAAGTCTGTCACCAAGGAACTGACAAGTTCCACTGGTACTTTTCCTGTCAATTCTGCATCCAGCATAATCAGCATCTGAGAATCCAGTTAAATCAAATGCTGAATCTTTTGTATACCAGAGACCTAGATTTGGACAACTTTTAACATACCTGAGAATCCTCTTTACTAATGTTAGGTGTGACTCTCTAGGGCTTACTTGGAACCTAGCACATATACATGTAGCAAACATTATATCTGGTCTACTAGCTGTAAGATACAGTAAAGAGCCAATCATTGCTCTATATGTTGTCTGATCAACAGGTTTCCCATGTTCATCAGCATCCAATACAGCATTAGTAGGCATGGGTGTTTTCATACAAGATGCTTCAGACATGCCAAATTTCTTAACCAGCTCATTTGCATATTTGGTTTGAGAAATAAAGATGCCTTCAGCATGTTGTTTGACTTGCAATCCTAGGAAGAAGGATAGCTCACCCATGCTACTCATCTCAAATTTAGAATGCATCAGGTTAGAAAACCTTCTGCACAATTTGGAGTCAGAAGAACCAAAAATGATATCGTCTACATAAATCTGTACTAGTAGGGTATGGGACTTATGGGTTCTAATGAAAAGAGTTTGGTCTACTCTACCCCTTATAAAACCATTTTCCAAGAGAAAGCATGCTAGGGTCTCATACCATGCTCTAGGA
Organism: Platanthera guangdongensis; assembly: GCA_039583875.1. Classification (NCBI taxonomy): domain Eukaryota; kingdom Viridiplantae; phylum Streptophyta; class Magnoliopsida; order Asparagales; family Orchidaceae; genus Platanthera; species Platanthera guangdongensis. The sequence continues at coordinate 29,664,362 of CM077155.1, read as the reverse complement.
GCTTGCTTGAGACCATATAATGCTTTATTCAGTCTAAAAACAGAATCAGGATAAGTAGGAGAGATAAAACCTGTAGGTTGTCTGACATAAACTTCCTCTTTGATGTCTCCATTTAGAAATGCACTTTTGACATCCATCTGATATACCTTGAAGCTTTTATGAGCTGCATAAGCTAGAAATATTCTGATGGCTTCTAATCTTGCAACTGGTGCAAAGGTCTGGTCGTAGTCGATTCCTTCTTCTTGAGAGTATCCCTGAGCAACTAGCCTTGCCTTATTCCTTATAATTACTCCTTGATCATCCAGTTTGTTTCTGAATACCCACTTTGTTCCAGCAATGGAATGATCCTTAGGCTTTGGCACTAGTTCCCACACTTTGTTCCTCTCAAATTGATACAACTCCTCTTGCATTGCAATGATCCAGTGTGGATCTTGCTCTGCATCTTGAATGGACTGAGGTTCAATTTGAGATAGGAAGCAGGTGTGCAACAGGTTTTGGTTGACCTGATTTCTGGTTTGCACACCAGCTGAGATTTCTCCAATTATTTGGGAAATTGGATGGTCTCTTGATGTTACTAAATCAACAGGGGGTGTTGATTGTTCACCAACCTGTGTTGTTGTTTCCTCTTGTAGTACAACAACTGGCTCTTCAAGTTGTTCTTCAATGTGTTGAGCATTCCCTTCATCTTCACTGCTTTCATCCTCTTGAGTAACCTGTAACTTGTTCAAGTCTTCAACTAGAGAATGTTCCTGCAAAGGTTCTATGGTAGAATAATTCTTCTCCTTGAAAGACATGTTAGTTTCATCAAATGAAATGTGAACAGATTCCTCAATTTTCAAAGATGATTTATTATAGACCCTATAGGCCTTGCTGATCATGGAGTATCCCAGAAACACTCCTTCATCAGCTTTGGCTTGAAATTTTGCTAAATATTTCTTGTCATTATTGTGAATGTAACAAATACAACCAAAGACTCTAAAATAATCAACTTTAGGTTTCTTCCCTTTGAGTAATTCATAGGGAGTCTTTCCCTTTAGTTTATGTATCAGACTTCTGTTCAGCACATAGTTGGAGGCGTTCACTACCTCTGCCCAGAAGGATAGAGGTAGATGAGCATCTGACAACAATGTAGTGGCAGATTCAATAAGGGTTCTATTTTTCCTTTCAGCTACCCCGTTTTGTTGAGGAGTTCTAGGAGCTGAGAAAGTATGACTGATCCCTTCACTCTGACAGAACTCTTGCATAAGAAGAGAATCAAACTCTGTCCCACGATCACTTTTGATCAGGGTAATGTGAGTATTGAACTCAATCTGTATACATTTGAGAAACTCTGTCAGACACTTAAAGTTATCAGACTTCTTCCTTAGAAAGAACACCCAAGTGAATCTAGAGAAGTCATCTACAACTACTAAAGTGTAGGATTTCCCTCCTAGGCTTTGTACTGTGATGGGTCCAAAAAGATCCATGTGTAACAGATACAATATCCTAGGTGAATCACTCTTATTAAGTGACTTAAAGCTGTTTTTAGTTTGCTTTCCTAATTGACAAGCCCTGCAGAGTCCTTCCTTCTTGTAGGGGCCAGAAGGTAGTCCTCTAACAAGGTTGTCCTTAGATAGCCTAGCAATAGTTCTAAGGTTTAGGTGTCCTAATCTCTTATGCCATAAAATATTTGGTCTACGGATAGAATTAAACAAGCAGATATATACATCAGTTGAAAGAAAATCTATTAGATAGATGTTACCTTTCCTTTTACCTATCAACACAGTTGTGTTGTCCTCTGACTTGATTTTGCATAAGGCTTTGCTGAAGGTTACCTGGTAGCCTTCATCACACAGCTGACTGATGCTAATTAGGTTGTGCTTCAGTCCTTCCACATAAGCTACCTTCTTGAAAGATACTGATCCAATCTGGACTGCACCATATCCTTTAGTTTGTCCAAAGTTTGAATCACCAAAGTTAACTTTGGGTCCAAGCTAGGCTCTGAAGGATGTGAGGTTGTCCTTGTTCCCTGTCATGTGCTTAGAGCACCCACTATCCAAATACCATTGTTGGTTAGATTTTAGATAGGTCTTCACCTGCACATAAGACAATTCATTTGTTTTTGAACCAGTTTACCTTAGGCCTAGGTTGATAACCTTTAAATTCTGAAATGAAACACATCCCAGGTTGACTCTTATATCTTTCAGGATGATATCTCCTTGGAGGTATAATCCATTCAGTATAAAGGGTTAAAGATTTGGGATGAAGGACCCTTAGGATTCAATTTTGATTTGCCTTTGAAAACTTTTCCAGAGCACTGACCTCTGTTCGACGATCTTGGAGCTGCGTTCGACGATCTTGGGTCAGATCGTCGAGCTCCGTTCGACGGTCGACTATAGCTGAGGTCAGGTATGTGAGATCGTCGACCTGCATTCGATGACTTTTGCTGAGATTGTCGATCTGCGTTCGATGATTGTGCCTGAGATCGTCGAGCTGCGTTCGGCGATCGTCGATCTTCATTCGGCGATCGTCGATCTCCGTTCGACGATTTCTGCTGGGACTTAGTTTTCTGGGGCAGATCAGAATTTTTCCAAGCAATCTCTACAACTCCCTTTCCTTTGTCAGAAATGAATTTGATTGGAGTTGTTAGAACTATGGGTTGGCTGGATGAAGCACCCAATCCCAGTGTACTGTTGAATCTGGAGTTCACTGTGCTTGTGATGACCATCAGCTTGATGCTTCTCCCATTGAGGGATTCTTCAAGCTTCTTGGCCTCAGAGAGCTCACTTTTTAGTGAAGCTATCTGTTCCCTACAGCACTCCAACTCCTGAGAGAGTTTGAGGTTTTCTGACTTTAAAGTATTGTGTTCAGATAATTGATTTCTGAGAGAGATAATTTCTTTCTCAGACTTTAGCAGGTCTAAACACAGTGCTTTAAATTCAGATTTAAAATCCTCTGAAATAAAATCAAAAGAACCAATTACCTGATATTCTTCAGCTTGAGTCTCTGAGTCTGACTCTGACTCCTCTTCCTCTGAATTATGATGTGAGGCGTTGATTGCCATCATGCAGAACTCCTTTTCTTCTGCATCATCCTCATCATCACTGGAGCTGGATGAGGATTCTTACTCCTCTTCAGGCTCACTCCAGGATTCAGCAACAAACCATTTTCTTGTATGCTTATTATTGCTTGAAGAAGGTTTGCCATTGCCATTCCTTTTGGAGTCTTTCTCCTTTCTTCTTTCTTTCCTGTCCCTTCTGTCATTGTTCTTGTTCTCTGGACAGTCAGGAACTGTGTGCCCTGGTTTCCTGCAACCAAAGCAAATAATGTCTTTATTATTACTAATGGACTTGTCATACCTTGGCTTATCCTGCTCCTTGTATGATCTTCTTCTGAAGTCCTTTCTGGCCATTTTGTAAAATCTTTTGGCCAGCAGACTGAGTAGTTCATCATTTCCTGTGGCTTTATCTTCAGGCAGATCTTCAGTTGCCTTGAAGGCTATGGTCTTCACTTTTCTTGTGGCTGGTGAAGCAGCCTTCTGTTCTTCCTCTCTATTCTTGATGAGTAGCTCATAAGATTTGAGCTTACCCAACAGAGCTTCAGTGGTGATCTCATTCAGTCTTCTGGCATCCTTAATTGGCCAGATTCTTGAATCCCAAGTGCTGGGGAAGCACATTAGGATCTTGTCATTAAGTTCAGTTAGAGAGATCTCTTTGTCCAATGTCCTGAGTTCACTGACAATTAGACTTAGCCTGTTGTACATGTCTCCCACTGACTCAGTCTCTCCCTTCTTGAAATTCTCATATTGAGAGATGAGATGGGATCTTTTATCCTTTCTCTCATCTGCTGAGTCTGAGACTATTTCTGAGAGTTTGTCCCAAATTTCCTTGCCTGAATTACATTCAGCTACCTTTTGAAATATGTCATCAGACATTGTCTGGGCTAGTATGTTCATAGCCTTAGCATCAGCTACCTTCCATCTCTTGATGTCAGCATCTGTTCCTGATGGAGGTGGAACAGCATTTGTACTTGTGTTCTCTGGGGGTCTTGGACATACTGTCAAAATAGAATTAAAGACATCTTCATCAATAGAATTCATGTAAAGTCTGATCCTTGCTTTCCAGAGTGCAAACTTGGATAGATTGCACACTGGAGGTCTGGTGCTAGTATAATCTTTGTTTTGGGCCATGATTTGTGAAAAAAAAATCTAATAATAAAATACCAAAGAAAAACAGATCTAACTTGGGATCTTTGGGTTCAGGTGTTAGCCTGTACAACCAATCAGGTATGGTATGTTTAACCAACCTCCCTCTGATACCAATTGAAAGTGCAGCTAGATCTGATATACTCTAGAGGGGGGTGAATAGAGTATATGGTGCTTTGAAACTTTTTACAACAGCTGTTGTAATAAGAGTGAGCAGGGAAGCAATAATAAATCTAATCACAGCACTAAGTTAAACAAAAGCTAAGCACAGAAAAATCAAGGCCAGAAACAAAAATGAAAACAAGCAAAACCAGAAGACACAAGGAAATATAGTGGTTCCCCTAAACTTGGGTACATCCACTCTTCTACCACCCTAGGTAGGAATCCACTGCAGGATGAGTTGATCAGGTGTCCTGGGCACCAATGAGCTTTTGATAAGGTGCTCAAAAACCAAAGCAGATTTTTTGATCAGGTGTCTTGCCACCAATGAGCTTTTGACAAGGTGCTCAAAAACCAAGCTCAAACTTTTGAAGGGAGTTTGAGAAACCCTTTACAGAGAGGGGGTGAGAGAGTGATGGAAGTCTTCTCTTTCTCAAACAACTGAGAAGACTATGTGGATTGTTGATGTCAAAGCTCCCCCTGAATCCTTGAGATCTTCAGGAAGAAAAGCTTTGCTGAGGGTGATAGGCCTTCAAAGATTGAACTCCAGCAATAGATGATTTCAGCAATGACTAAAATGTTGAATGTCTGGAGTCTGGAAATATGTTGGCCTTGAACACTTTGAATCTAAGGAGATCTGAAGATTTCTGAAAAGATTGATCTCCTTGGATGATTGTTCTTGAGAATTCTTTGAGACAGTATATGATGTCTAACTATGTGTCTATCTCTCTGTAATCTGTATTCTATGTGAGATTCAAAAACAACTCTTCTCTGTTATTCTCTGATACAGAATAGAATAACATTCTCTTTCAAGTATAGTCGTTGGCCTGCATTAATTGCATCCTTAATTGCACAATCTCTTCTGGAGGAAGGTCCACAGAAATATTCCTTGAGAAATCCCTTGAAACTTGGTCCAAAAATGAATGAAAACGGCTAGGAAATCTCTGAATTAATTGCAGAATAACTCCTTAACTGATTTGAATTTGAATTTAGAAACATCCTGGAAGTTATCTGAAATCGTCGAACTGAGCTCTGCTATCGTCGAGCTGAGCTCAGCGATCTAGAAATATACAGCAGCAAAATATCGTCGATCTGAGCTCAAAGATCGTCGAACTGAGATCAGAGATAAAGATCCAAAGCAGAGTCAAAATCGTCGACCTGAGCTCACCGAAAGTCGAATGGAGTTCGACGATATAATGAAGTTGAGCTCAGCGATCGTCGAATGGAGTTCGACGATCTGTCGAAGTTGAGCTAGACGATCGTCGACCGGAGTTCGACGAATCGTCGTGCTGAGCTCGACGATATGACTTAGTCTCCAAACACAAAATTTTGGTCTTCAGGGCAGCTTCCAAACCTAGACTTCTAACCCTTAGACTCAATTCTAATTGACCTATTAAGCTATACAGGAGGTCAAGCAAAGGTTCCTAGAGACATAGTGATCCTGACCCAAATTAGTAATAGGGTGTTCCAACAGAGATGATGTTTTATGACAAATTCAGATTGTCAAATTCCATACATATGACACTGCTGTCTGGATGCATAATTAAATTCTTCCTGAGTTTGCCAATGATCCAAACTTCATTCCTCATCATCTCAACCCTCTAGATGTTGCTGCTCCTGCTCAACCTCAACAACCTACCTTCTCTCCAATGCCTGAAGGCTCATCTGCTCCTCCAGACTCATATGCTCAGGTTTGGGAAGCTGACCCTGCAGACATCTTTCTCCAAGCCCCTCCAGAAATCCACATTCCCAAGAAAAGGAAGTATGGTGATGGTGCCTCAGCCAGCAGGTCAATCCCAGTTTCTGATGCTGAAAAGAGAAAGACTCCTGAGTTTGCTGAGATATGGTCCCCTACCTCTAAATCTCGTATCTTAGACACTCTCAAACTGGTTATGGACTACCATGAAAGAAGAAATGAACATTACAGCTCCCAGGAATGGGAATTATATGACAAGTCCTTGACAATGAGGATACTATATGATAGAGAACATTGCATGAACTATCCTTATGCCCCTGCCATGCCTCCCAAATACTACCCCAAGCCATAAAGCTACCAGAGGAGACAACAAGATAAGAAAGACAAGCAACAACAACATCAAGCTTAGAGAAATATGAGAATGTGGAAATGATTTTTGTAGAAATGATACTTTGGAAAATCACATTTATATAATTTTGACTTTTGATCATATAATCTTGTTTATAGACTTATACTTGCTTACACTAATTTATCTATTTACATGTTTAGCACTTTTTATGTCTATAATTCACCTTAGTGTAAAAGTTCTGACTTCTACAAAAAGGGGGAGATTGTTGGGTATTGTATCCACATTAACCCAGATTTGATGAAGTCACCCTTGAACTAAGATGAATTAAGTTGTATTTGATGCTTTGTTTAAGTTGTGTGTTTGCAGGATTCTAATGTCAAGTGTAGACCAATGTAAGTCTACAATGGGTCATCAAACATAGGACCATACAATATAATCTCTCATAGTACGATCCAAGGTGTTGACTCATATGTAGCCTCTCTATTGGGAAACACTTCATATTCAAGCACCAGGACTATTTGGAGACAAGACTTGTTGATGGATTCACCAAAAAGAAGAGAATTTTGTTAAAAGAAATTTACTGAGTACTTTACTCGAGTAGATCTCTACATACTCGAGTAAATTGCTTAGTTAATACTCGAGTAAAACTCTTTATACTCGAGTAAGGAAGTTAGATCTCGAGTATTCAAGTTATAGCTCTCGTGTAGCTAAGACAACTACTCGAGTAGATTCCTTTTCATTCTCGAGTTAACAGAATTTCTTCTCCACAACGTTTCTATATAAATTACTCGAGTAGTCATATAAGTACTCGAGTAGTTTAAACCTTTTGTCTCGAGTTATAGAAGTCTGGGTGTCATGTAATTTTTCCTCACTAGACTAGTCAAAGTCATGTACTCGAGTAGTTCATCTACTACTCGAGTAGTCCAGAGTTTATACTCGAGTAACCAGATTTTCTTCCCTCAGAATATTTCTAAGTCCATTACTCGAGTAGCTATTTCTATGTACTCGAGTAGTTCTTATCCTCTCGAGTAGTTTAGTCTCAATACTCGAGTAACCCAAAATTCTATTCCAGAAAATTTTCTAAGACCCTAACTCGAGCAGTTCCTCTACCTCTCGAGTAGTCAATTTCTCTTCACTCGAGTAGAATTTATTGTACTCGAGTAGTCCAACTCCACTCTCGTGTAACTGTTTTGAGCACTCGAGCAAGTTTTTTTGTACTCGAGTAGCTGCTTTTCATTTCAGATTTTCTCCAAGTCTTTACTCGAGTAGTTCTCTTCTGATTCACACGAGTAGTTCTATATAGTACTCGAGTAGCTTTAGCTTCACTGGAGTATATCAGTTTCATTTTTTTCAGAAAATTCGTTAAGTCCAGAATTGACAGATTTTTTAATACCCTTGACGTGATTGGTCCACGTGTGCCTCAATAAGAATAATTATGACTGTTATTGTAGATCCTATATAAGGTCTTGTCAAATCGACAAATCCTAAGAAGGAGTTTTGCTGTCAAGATTATTCTAAGTTCTCTCTGAATCTCTTTCTCTCTCTAACAATGAAAGTCGCCGCCGCCAATCTTCATCGCTCACATCCGGCTAGGGTTTTCAATTTCAGTGGTTTCAAATCAAGAAGGCTTACAGATTGAAATCGTCGTTCAATTCCTCTTCTTCCATTCGATCGTGTGAAGCAAAGAAAGTTCAGATCGTGCCTTTGCCGAGAATCTTCTTCAACCTCTCTAATAAAGCCGCAAAGTTAAAAAGAGGAAGATCTAGGCTGATTGCTTGCAGATCTGAGATAGTATTACTGTTTGTATGTTCTACATTCTTTCTATTTCATTCTTGTAGGAGAATTCTCTCGGAGTGTAGGATCTTTTGTCTCCGAGATTGTAGGAAGTTTCATCTTCCGAGTGTAGATCTGTTTTGTTGATCGAGATTGTAGGAACTTTGTTCCGAGGCGTGGGATTGTTTTTCAATCCGAGATAGTGGAGTAGCCGATTCTAGTGTATTGCTAGATCGGTGAGGGAAAGCGGATGTACCCAAGGTTGGGGAACCACTATAAATCTTGCGTCATCAGTGATTGATTGGTTGATAGTATTGTGCATAGATCTTAAATTTTTATCCCGCAAAACGACGCAAATCTCACCTATTCACCCCCCTCTAGGTCATTTAGGTAGAAAACTTAACACTTTCAGTGCGCATAGAGTATTGTGCATGTGTTGCACTTGCATGAATCATGACATATCATTACACTACACTCATACTTGCATATAACACGACACCTCATCGTATAAATTGGTATGAAACTTTTTATATGATGAGAGGCTTGCAAAAGAAACATTAACTTATATGTTTATATGGGCATTCATATAAGTTAAGGTTACTTATTCCTAATTTTACTTTACATGTTCTTACTATACTACTTGTTTACATTACTATTTTCTTGTTATAGTTCTTTTATACATACACCTTCTATGGTAGTTGTCACCTGCTTGTTCAACACTACTTTTTGTCCTCCGCTTTCATAGTCCGCGCACGGTGCCTCAGAGTCGCGGGGTTGAGACAAGGATGATAGTGAATTAGTCTTTATGACTAACGGTCGGTGACCACAGCATTTTAGGTGACCGAGCATTAGGAGCATCAGTACCATAAGGATAAGGAGGCAGGAGATGAGGATCAGTTGTTGTGCACTACCACTACCATACAGTGACAGGTTGTAAGACCTCATTTTTTTTCTTTTTCAACCCCGGGGGTCTTATGCCCAGAATCATCGTTTTGCGTTGGCACCGACACTCGGGAAGGCCGCCACTACAAAACTCTGATTCTGCCGGCCTTTTCGATCATCAAATAGAGAGTAGTAATCATAAACTGAAATATATTTGAGTCCACAAACATCATGTATAAATGAGAAACCACAACAACCCGATAAATATAGAAAAGAGAGAGTACTGCAAAAGAACAGTACAAATGAAATATAAACGGGCTTAATGTCGGTACATCAGATCCTCACTACAATCTATCTCGCGGAAGCTAAAAGACTAATCACTCACAGAGCTTGTAGGTGGTGCTCCTATACTAGACTGGCCCACCTCCATGAGCACAGTACTCCGCTGGTGCTGTGTCCCCTACTGCTGCTCCCTGTCTCCCATCTAAATTCCCTGGAATGTTGTGGTCCGAAAACCGTTAGTCATAAATACTAAGTCTTATTATCCCCTACCGCACCCCAATAGCTCCTAGGAACCGAGCGGTGAGGAGGAAAGGGAAGCTACGAAGGTGGAGAATGAAACAAGCAGGTGATAGTGGAACTAATCTAGTAGTTATATATAATGTATAAACATCTAAGAAAGAAAGGTACAAACTAGCAGTTCTACAAAAGTAAGCAGTAAGGTAAGCAAGTATAGTAAAGCAACACAAGTAGGAAAAACATTCTAAGAAGTAAGTAACCTTAACTTATATGAATGCCCATACAAACTTATAAGTTAAGGGGTCTTCTACAAGGCTCCCATCGTATAAAAAGTCTCATACCAATTTATACATTGGGGTGTCGGTGGTATGTAAGTATGAGTGTAGTAATATGCTATGTCATGATTCATGCAAGTGCAACTCATGCACACGAATCTATGCGCACAGACCTTTATTTCCCCCTATTTGGGCAGCTAACTTCACTCCCAGGAACCTCCATAGTGGAAAACGGAGACAGTGGGTCGGGCCCTCCACTCTTAGGCGGGTATCCACACTACCAGGACTAGCCCTTACGTACGCCTCTAGCAGGACACAACCTACAGTCTCCACGTACTATGCTGGCCATATCCGCTAGACCTTCCCTGGCCAAGTGTCCTACACTGCCGAGTCAATGTATTGACGTCGGTGTGAATGATTGTCCAATACCGAAGACCCACCACATTATTTTTGTATCCAAATCCTTCCGAGCCACCGGCTCCCCGGACTATCCCGTCTGTTACATCTACCTTTTGAACCTACCGTCCGGATGGCTAATCAAACTAACCTAACCAACCTCCCGAGCTACCGGGGTCTGTGAATGTGAAACATTAGTTATACAAGTTGCTCTTGAAGTTTATTATTCCTACTGTTTACGTTAGCCCAGGACTGCCCAAGGTATTCCCCGTGAAGGGCTCTCGAGGGCACATGGAACTTTGATGGTGGATGAATCCCATCGTTCCCTTTCGCAAGTCACTTACTATTATTGGTTGTTACCCAACTCCCAATCCATTTAATGTTGTACTGGATCTAACTCTTTTGTATTTTTACTCTTTCTCTCTTCACGGGGAAGACGATGTTTCGTCGACTACGAGCACCTCTTAACACTAGTCAAACCTCACACTCCTCATCACGAATCCGATGATAATCTCGTTTCACTTACCAGATCAATACACTATTATCCCAACTCTCTAGGTTCATTTTGTACCATATTATGACTTCAACAGTTTTTACTAAACGTAGACCATTCTAAGCTATATGATGTATACAATGGGACGTACTCCAAATTTTCATCCAAAATCCCTATAATATTTATTGAAGGTCTATCATGGCATGATTAGACTAAATTTAGAATTTTATCATTTTCCTAATTTACTTGATAATTTATTTAATTTCCAAAGAGATCCAAATGCCTTTGTTTGAACATGAAGTACTATTTTCAGGCATGCAAAATGTTCCATAAAATTATAATAAATACAAGACAACTATTTTTCAGTAAATTCAAGGTCTCCGAATTTTCAGTGAGAATTAAACCTCTAAACAATAATTTCTAAACATAATCTACATTAACCAATTTAAAGAGACAAGTACTGTTAATATACTTCTAAAAATTCTGAGCAAATTCCAGGATGAATATAAAGACATATAAACACTCCAGGTCAAGTTTCATAATTTATCAGTGAGTAATGAACTCTATACATAATTTTCTCCTAATAATCCAAGTTAACAAGTTAATGAACTAAGTATAACAATTATTCATCTAAAAATTGCAATAAAATTCACATAAGAGCATATTGATCTAGAGACACTACTGATCAAGTTTCATAATTTTCCAATAAAAATGGAGCTCTAAATTTCTTAAAGATCATATTCTTGTATTTATATACTTGTGAAGTAAGTACTGGAAATTTACATCTAAAAATTACAATAAAATTCATGTATGATCATAATGGTCGAAAACTCACTCTTCCCCAATTTCATAATCACCTAATCAATATTAAGGTCATAAGAAAAACATATTTAATTAGGGCTAATACAGTTATTGCAAATGTGATACTAAAATTATTGATCCGAAATTCCCAATAAAATTATCCAAGGTTTATAATGAAATAATGACTACACTACCCGAGTCTTACAACTTTTCACAGAGTTCTAATTACCTTTCTTTCAATTTTAAGGATTGTGACCTAAACTAGGGTTAGGGTTTTGAGTGGTTTATCCATCTCTAAATCTACTAAGATTTTCACTAGAGGACTTCAGATACCCTAGAGTCCTCTCTACCAAATGTCAAATCCATACAAGGGCATTTGACCATATGCCCTTCACAAACACCCAAAGCCCAAACATAGGGTTTGAACTTGGGTCCTTGGGCAATCCTACGCCAAACCACCCCATAACCCATATGATGGTGTAAAAAGTCATGAAAAACCAGTGGCCCAAATTTCAGCCTCTATTGAGGTGGTTTGGCCACCCAATCCCACAAGGTACACTTTTGACCTAAATACCCTTTTTAGGGAAAAACTAGGGTCTACACATTTCCTAACCAATCAACTCAAAATGAGGTGACAATTTATACAGAACCTCATGATGATCCTAAGGGTCACCCACCTAAATTTGGGAGGGTTTGGAGGTAATTAGGTCTCCTAATTAATTTACCCTACGATTATTAAATAATTTCTAAAACTATAGAAACATTATCTCCACAAATTCCCATTTGTAGACAGGACTTGGGTATAGGTTAGAGTGACTCCCTATCCAAATATCAGGTCATTTGGACAAGGGATGAAGTGGGGGCACTCATTTTAGTTTATGTCTAACCCTAGGTATAGACCCCACCAAAATGAGTGCCTTGATCAAACAGGCACCCAAATTGGTTCCCACCAATTTTAAAATAAAGTACACCCCTAGAGCTACAACTTTGATATTCATCACTTTTCCTGTAGGTGTCCCTAGGTATTTTAAATAAATTGAAGCATTAAGTACAATTTCTGTGACAAAAATGAAATAATATGAAAATATATCTTATAGTTTAAATCATTCTCCAACACGAATCATGAAGCGCATCCAGCGACATCTAGTCGTCTTCAAGCTCCAGCCGACGGCCAGGATCATCCCGTCCCGGAGCCACTTCCCGGCCAAATTACCGACCATCCGACCACCTCCCTAGCCGGCAACCGCCACCATCACCTCCGTTGAGGTGGTGGCTATTGCCAGGAGGCGGCACAGCCATCGGAGGGGCAGATTCTGGCGATCCCGATGAGTTCAAATTTATAGAAAAACCATGAGAAGGAGACGCATCGATTGCCAGGATGCCATTATTGGTGGAGGAGTTGCCAGAGTTCTGCAACTGTACAGTGAAGTTGCTCGGAATCATTGAGGCAAGGGTGGAAACGAAAGCTTGGAGTCATGTGATGCTTTTAAAATGATAAAATGGGGGAGGGGAGGGGTCTATCTGGTGGTGGCCATTAATGACCCCTTAATACAAATTTCGTCCATAGTATGGGGAGGTGAATCTGGGCATAATCAGGCCGGGAAATGGCTGGGAATGCCTCCTCTCCCCCAGAGAAACTGATTCCAACCCTTAATGGGGAGAGTTAAGTGGTTCAAGCTTCAAAGCCATTAATGGCCTAGAAGCTTGAATTTGGCCATGGCTTGGGGGCTCCTCTTGTTGGGTACATTGGTTTAAATGTACCTGATTTGAAGAAGCCTCACCCAACTCAATGATATACATCAAAATGTATTTGATGTATTTTGAGTTACTTGTGCAGGTTAAGTATTTGCAGGAATAAAACAAAAAGTTTCTAAGTCCATGTGTCGACACTCAGAAGGAAAGTGTCGACACTTAAGAAGACTTGTGTCGACACCCAGGTAAGCAGTGTCGACACTTGGAGTCATTGTGTCGACACCAGGGATGCTGAGTCGACACCAGACACAAAGTGTCGACACAAGGAGCAGTGTCGACACTCAATGAAGAAAGTACCGTAAAGCAGTGTCGACACTTAACAGCAGTGTCGAAACCTAGAAGAACTGTGTCTACACCAGAAAGTGTCGACACTTGGAGCTGTGTCGACACTCAGCAAAAGTTAGCAGAGACTAAGTATAAGTGTTGACACTCAGAATAATGTGTCGACACTCAATAGAAGAGTCAGCACTTGAAGTAAGTGTCGACACCCAGAACAATGTGTCGACACTCAGCTGAAGACTCAGCACTTGAAGAAAGTGTCGACACATGGAGCTGTGTCGACACTTAGCAAAGAACATCAAAGTTCAACAAAATATTCTAAGTACAAGTGTCGACACTAAGGGAATGTGTCGACACTCAGCTGAAGTCTTGACTGAAGAAGAAAGTGTCGACACCCAGAGCAATGTGTCGACACTCAACAAGTATCAACACTGAAGACATGTGTCGACACTAAGAAGAAGTGTCGACACTTGACAGATACAACACATGAAGATGTGTCGACACAAAGGTGTTGTGTCGACACTTAGAAGAATTCAGCAAAATTCTGAAGAACAAGTAGTTGTGTCGACACTCATTTTCAGTGTCGACACATGAAGGAGAAACTGTGTCGAGACATAGAATCTACAACACAAGGAGTTGTGTCGACATCTTGTAGACTTGTGTCGACACTTACATAACTTGTGTCGACACTTGGTCTATAAGTGTCGACACTTAAAGACAGAAAGTCTCGACACTTTCAGACAGTTAGAGAACTTTCAAGAACTGACTGGATGACATGACAGTTGCCGTTCTAACCGGTCTACAGCACTTGTCAGAGTTGTCAGAATTCAGTTATGGACCGGACCAGCCGGTTACCATGAAGAAGGCCTAAAAATAGGCTTATGCTGTCTACAGAAAGTTGTTGTTCAAATCATTGATCAAGTATTCAACAAAGAAGATCTAGCTATTCCTTGAAGAATCAAGTGCAGATCTAAGAAGTTGGAGAGAGAGAGCTCCATCCAAGAAATCAGCCATTGGAACTAGGCTGAGAAGAAGGGTTCAGATTTATTCTGAATTCTAAGTGGCAGAGGTCAAGGATCAACTGCAGAAGGAGTCAATCTTATTGAGTTCTACTTTCAAGAAGCTTTGAAGAAAGCTAAGTCAGATTGATTCCAGCTGAGTTCTTCCAAGAACTCATCAAGAAACTCACTACTCCCCTCTCTTGTCTTTGAGTTGCTGAGTTAACAATTGTATAATCATTTTTATCTTGTAGGATCCTTTGGATCTGAGTTTTGTAAGCCTGTAATTATAAAGGCTGAGTGTAGGGCTTTGAGAGCCTGAGTGTAGGAGATTGAAATCTCTGAGTGTAGGCCTTGGTGGCTGAGTGTAGGCCTGAGTGGCTGAGTGTAGGCCTTTGTGGCTGAGTGTAGGCTTTGTGAAAAGCTGAGTTGTAGGGCTTTGGGGCTGAGGTGTAGGAACCAGTTTGGGTTCTGAGATAGTGGAGAAGTTTGGCCGAATCTAGTACACTGCTAGATAGACGAAGGGGGAAAGTGGATGTACCCAAAGCTTGGGGAACCACTATAAACCTCTGTGTCTACTGTGTGATTGTTGTTGGCTGTGATTGTTGCATATGTGTTGTGTTATAGTAGATAGAATTCTGTGAAATTAATTGATTGCTGCCATAAAAAGTTAAAAAGAATTAGGCCACCTATTCACCCCCCCCCCTCTAGGTGTTTAGGTACTATATCTTTCAAGTGGTATCAGAGCCAGGTTCCTCAAAAAAGACTAACAGTCTGAGGAGATCCTGATTGGCAGATTCAGTCTAAGTCAAAATACAGATTCAAGAAAATCAAGAACCATGGGTTCCTCTGAGAATCACAAGGAATTGGGATCCATGAAATTACCTATATGTAGGAAAGAGATATTTGGGATCTGGAAGGAAAGGGTAAGGCTGTTTATGGAAGCCTCAGATCCTAGGATTTACATCACAGTCAAAGAGGGGCCATATGTGCCCATGAAGATATCAGTTCTAGATGCAAATCAGAGAACACCAAAGGATTTCTCTGAAATGACAAAGGATGAGATTGTCCTAGCCACCATGGACAAAAGAGCTCAAAACTTTATAGTGAGTGTCATAGATGATGCAACTTTTCAGAATCTAATACACTGTAAGACAGCCAAAGAGATGTGGGATACCCTTATTGTGTATATGGAAGGTTCTGAAGAAGTTAGACAAGACAGAAAATCCTTGCTAAATCAAGAGTATGAAAGTTTTAGACAAGGAAAGGGTGATAGCATAACTGAGTACTATAAGAAGTTTTACAGGATAGTGAATGAACTCATGTCCTATGGCAGAGAGTTCAGTAATTATGAACTAAATGACAAGTTCCTAAGGTCCCTAACTAAATATTGGGACACTAAGATCTGTGCCATTAGAGAAATGGCTAAGTTGGCAGAAATTCCTCCACCTACACTGTTTGGCAAACTGTTGTCTTATGAAATGCAGTTGACAGTGAGGAAAGAGGAGGAGAAATCAACAAGAAATGAACATAAGGAAAGAACTGTAGCTTTCAAGACAGAAGCCCCCAGAAAGTATAGGAATAAGTCACCAACTCCACCTCCAAAGGTAGTTGAATCAGAGTCAGATGAGTCTGTCAGCACAAAATCTGAAAGCAGTGAAAGTGATGAAGACTTTGCTGCCTTCACTAGATATTTTCAGAAGTTCTTGAAGAAGAAACAGTGGAGGACAAGGCCTTCTACTTCAAAGGGAAAAGAAGACTTCTATCAGAACAAAAAGGCTTCAAAGAGGATAGGAAGAGGACTAAATCTAGCAAGGCAACTGTTTCAAAAATAGTGTGCTATTGCTGCAACAGACAAGGCCATGTTGTTGCAGATTGTCCAGAGAAGAGAAAGGAGTCTAGTGACAAGAAGAAGACTCATTTCAAAGGCAAGAAAGAAAAGTCATTTGTTGCCAAAAAGGAGAAGACCCTGTCAGATATTTCTTCTTCAGAAACTGAGTCAGATGCTGAGGCATACATAGGGCTGTTTGCTGAAGAAGAAGAAGAAGAGTTCATGCAGATTTTGGAGTCTATATATGAACAAGAAGACAGTCAATGTTAAGGGCTAATGGCATTGACAGAAGGTGACAAAATCCTGGAACAGCCAGGACCCAGTAAGGTACAATGTTCAACTCTTAGTTCAATTTCTTGTGCCAGTACAGAATCAGATTCATCCTCATCAAATGATGAGAGTGCATCTGAGTCTGAAGCAGATATTCATCAGTTGATAGATGAATACAAGGTTCTGTTGCAAGCTTACAAGAAGAGCAAGTCCCTAGCCAAAAGTCAGGCAAAGAAAATTGCTGATCTCAAAGCTGCTGCAATAGATTCTGAGGAGTTATTTGATCAAAAGCTTAATGAGATAGCCAGGCAGAAGCACATAACAGTTATTCAGATAGGTACTATATCATTTAAAAATGATCAAATCAAAAGTCTGGAGATTAATCTTCAGAAGGAGAGAGAGCTTGTTGCTAGGTTTTCTAAACCTAAGTCAGTGCTACCTTTAATTGATGAATTTGTTCATCACAAAGGCAAGGCTGGACTGGGTTTTATTAAACCTGCAAGGACTGAGTAGTCCAAGTCCAAGTCCAAGGGCAAAGCCCCAACATTCAACAAGTCAGGTGTAGATAAGACAGCAAAGACAGTACCTAAGCAAAGGTACAATAAGTTTGAATGTTGGTGTTGTGGCAAAGTTGGCCATTTTGCAATGGATTGTTGGCACAATGCTAGTGCCAAAGTGAGTAGCAAACTGCCTATTGGAAAACCAGTAGGGAGCCATGTCAGGATGCAAACTAACAAATACCAAGGTCCCAAGAATACTTTGGGTTCTAATGTTCATTAATCTGTTTTGCAGGTGAGTCCAAGTTGCCATGCCCCAATATGGTACTTGGACAGTGGATGTTCCAGACATATGACTGGAACAAAGGGATTACTAAGGGACTACATTCCAATCAAAGATGGTCCAAAAGTCACCTTTGGTGGTTCTGAAAAAGGAATCATCAAAGGATTTGGTAACATTTCTAGTAACTTGGTTACCATTACTCAAGTGGCTTATGTTAAAGGGTTGAAACACAACCTAATAAGTATAAGTCAATTAAGTGATGTAGGGTATGACATCTCATTTGTTAAGAATGGTTGTCATATCAAGAGGTCAACTGATCAAGAGATCATTTTGACTGGCTATAGAAAGAGGAATGTCTACTGCCTAGACATTATGTGTGAGACGAATGACTCACAAGTGTGTCTTGTAGCTGATGAGACAGTCTCTCATTATGTCAAATGGCACAAGAGGCTTGCCCATCTTAACTACAAGACAATTGGCAAACTCTTTAGAAAAGAGTTAGTGAGGAATGGTGTAACAACCCCATCCGTTCATATGATATATTCTAGAAGGTCCGGCCGGGGCCCCACAGGATATATCACAAAATAGTCGGTGAAGTTACAGGATGATACCAGAGTCGCGCATCGGACCTAACACAAAGCATTCTAGCGGAAGCCTAGACTACAACTTGAACTTCTCATGAATGTACAAACATAAAACTCCACATTTTATATCATATAGGAATGTCTTACAACACATACAAAAGAGTTGGCCTTATGGCCTATACAGGGCTTTCACACAGTGGCCTAAACAATTGGCGCGCAGGCCGGCCACAAGAAAAGAAAACACACAAAAGAACACAGCTAGCCTTCGAGGGCTAGCAGCAGCAGCAGCCACACCCGCAGGAACATCAGCCTCTATGCGATCCGCTCAGCTCTCCAGCACCTGGAAAGGGAAAATCCACCCACCGGTGGCAAACAAAAGCAACGGTCAGCGTTCAGCTGACCAAATTATAACGACCCTACCCCTTCTCTCGGGGCAGCGGTAATCTTCCCTGCAGGCATATCATATCACAAGTATGGCAAGCTATATCATCAAAAGGTGCTTTCACGCACACAAGCCATCACAACCGTTCGCCGCCCGGCCCAACGGTCCATGCACTCAGGGCACATTCTTGGTGTTCTGGCAACCTCTTGCCCACCACCGTATCAGGGTTATCACCCAACGGTAAATCTCTTGAGCATTTACTCCATGGCGTGCAGCCGGAGTTAGTCTTCGGACACCGGGATGGCCCATAGCCCCCCATTGTGTCATGGCGCGTAGGCCGAAGACTCTTGCTATGCGCTCCAACAAACCGCACTTTTTGGTCTCACGTCAGACGGACATAGCGCAGGTCGGATCCTCCACCCCCCGTTGCTCAAATCGCCTTGCCTTCTCCGAGTACAGCGTACTCATGGCTATATCAAAGGCGCGGGTCGGTCTCACCAATCCTGTTCTTGGCATTCAAGCCTGGGTATTTCACTATACCCATTTTCTCACAGCAACAGCGGGTCTTTCCTGGGCACACCAGTACTTCCTGTGACTCTCTCCACAGGTGGACACTGCACTAGCACAAATGTCAGGGGTCTTTCCTGGGCACACCAGTACTTCCTGTGACTCGCTTCACAGGTGGACACCCTATGACATCAAGCATCACAAAAGGGCCTTTCCGTGTTCCACCAGTACTTCCTGTGCCTCAATCACAGGTTGGACCCAAAACCATCACATGGCTATTTTCCTGGGCTACCACCCCAGTACTTCCTGCTACTCCTTTTCACAGGCATAACCCGTAGACTCCTTACACTACACGTTTATCACGGAGTCTTCTCCGGTTCGTATGCAACATCACCAATCCAGACTAACCTGTCCAGATGGGCTTCACACAGCATGCCTATTCCGTACTCCATTTCCGGATCTATATGCTAACACAAGGGGATTCAAGCATCCACCCAAAGATTTCCAAAATCAGCCACCTCTTGGTGGGGGAAATCACAAAATATGCCAAAAAGGAAAGCCTTCATATGGCTAGGAAGAAAAGTCGTTACCCTTGACGACCGCTTCGGTGCCATGGACTCCAAGCTAGCTTGCAAGACTCGCAAGAGAGTTTCCTCCGCAACGCTGGCTTCGGATCTCTCGTCGGTAAACCGCAGCACCACCAACAGCAGCCCCCTTTCCTTCTTCCTCCTCCTTTCCCTCTCTCTTTCTCTCGTCACTTGAAGAAAATTCAAGGCCAAAGAAAATGAGAAATCTTTCTCTGATTTCGGCCCTTAAGGAAAAAGAAGAAGAAGCTTCAGCCCTTGGATCTAGACTGAAGGAATGGACGGCCACGATTCTGCCAAAAACACATATTTTGACCCGACACGGCCTCAAACACGACCGTGTGCCAGGTCGTGTGCCTCAAGCGGTGGTCAACCGACTTATCCAAACCAGTGACACGCCCACGGGACACGCCCGTGTCATGGGCCGTGTCACCAACACGCCTTCAGACACGCCCGTGTCTGTGGCCGTGTTCCTGGATGAAAAAAATCCCAAATCATCCCGAGACTTCACACGTCCTGTGACACGCCCGTGTCCCAGGCCGTGTGCCCAGACACGGCACAAAGACACGCCCTGTCGAAACCTTCGGCGGGCAGATTTTGTAAGACCCCTTTTTTTTTTCTTTTTCGACACCGGGGTCTTAGGCCCAGAACCGCCGTTTTGCGGTGACTCCTTCACGCCCTAAAGGGTCATCACCACAAAGCGCCGATTCTGCCGGCCATCTCGATCACATAAAAGTAGCAAAAAGAAGGAAAATGGAAACTATCTGTCCACAGAGAATCACATGACATATATAAATATAACTCCACGAAGGGAGTGTCCACAGAAAATAACATCAGAGTAGCAAAATACGGGCTTATGCCCAGTACAACATATCCTCACTACAAAATCTCTCATTTGGAAACAAAAGTGGAAAACTGCTCAGGGTCGAGACTCACGGTCCCGGCTGTGTGAACTCCGGAGCTAGACTGCCCCACCTCCAAGCGCACCGGTCTCTGGGGCTGCTCCTCCATGCTGGTCTCCGCGATCCCCTAAATGATGCGGTTCGAAAACCGTTAGTCTTAAAGACTAAGTTCTATCATCCCCCACCCCTTCCCCCACGGCTCCTAGGCACCGAGCGGAGAGGAAGAAAGGGGAGGACTTGAAGGTGGAGAGTATCAAAAGCAGATGGTAGCGGTCCTATTCTAGCAAGTTCTATAGCATATAAAGACAAAAAAACTGTAAACTGAAATGTAACCTTCACTTATGTGGAAAAACACATAAGCCAAGGGGTCTTTTGCAAGGCTCCCATCGTATAAAAAGTCCCATACCGATTTATACGCTGGGGTGTCGGTGGTCAAACAGCAGTAACTAAATATATCAAAATTAACCTTAATTTATAAACTTGCCCGCACAAGCTTATAGACTAAGGGGTCGTTTTGCAGGTCCTAAAGTATAAGCGTCCCATTCCACTTATACTTTAGGTGTCAAGGTTAAGGGTAACGATTATGCCATGACATGCAAGTGGGTATGATGGACATGCAAGTGCAACACACACACCCGACTCTGTGCACACAGACCTTTAGTTCCCACTTTTTGGAGCCGTAACCTCCCAGGATACCTCCGTAGTGGCAGACGGAAGCGGTTGGTTGGGCCTCGCCCACCTCTAAACCAGTAAAGCACTACCGGTCAGACCTATCGTACGCCTCAACGCTTGGTGCACGAAGCGGACTCCTGCGTACTCTTGCCGGCTGGCGCACCGGACTTCTGTTGGCGAAGTGCTAACCACACTTGCCGAGTCAACGTATTGGCGTCGGTGCATCGACCCTCCAATACCGAAGACCCACCACCTTAATTTACTTTCCTTTTATGCACATGCAAATTCAGCGTGATCAAACCCGAGCCGAAGCTCCCCGGACCAACACGTTCGTCACAAACAATCGAGCCGAAGCTCCCAGGCTAACATCCCGTGCCATCAGTGTCTGTGAAACGTGCAACCCTAATTACTAAGTTACTCTTTTCAGCTTGTTAAACAGTTTACGTTAACCCAGGACTGCCCCCGGTATTCCCTGTGAAGGGCTCTCAAGGGGCACTAGGAACTGTGTTGGGATTACGCCCAGCGTTCCCTTTCGCAAGGTACTTATTTTATTATTGGTTGATTCCCTTACCCATTATTTTCTCATGTTTCGATACGCTAATCCTAGGGTGATTTGACTCCAACTCTCCTTGGGTAGGACGATCTTTCGTCGGACCCGAACGCCTTTAAACCCTAGACAAACCACACCCTACTCACTCATCTTCCAAAGATGCAGCCCATTCCACTTATCCTTACAGCAAACCATCAAGACCCATCATACGTGCCCTAATTCATATCCAAATGAAATCCTGCAGTTTTGCTATATGCAGACCACTTAAACTACGTGACCCGTAAAAAGGGAAGTACATGAAATACTCATCCAGTACCCTTATGATAATTATTAGAGGTCTATTATGATAAATATAGACTAAATTCAGAAAATCATATTTTTCCCAATTAATCTACTATTTATTGAATTTTCCTCAAAAACTAGGCCATAGTCAATTTGAACATGAACCATAATATTTTCTCAGGTAATGGCCTCCTAAAATTTGTATTCACTAAATAACAGAGAAATATTATTGGTTGCCAACTTTCATAATTTTCCAGATAGTTCTTGACCTCTAAAGGATTTATTTAAGTAATTCCTAAAATCAAATATAATGAAGGAAGTGCCACAAATATGTCTCCAATAATTATGTAAAAATTACTAGGGCTTCATAAGGAACTAGAAACATCATGATGAAGAAATTAAAATTTTTCAGACAATCTAAATGTCATTAATAAATTTTCCAAAGTTTCATAGAATTAAATAGTTAAAGAAGCAGCTACCAAATATCATTCTTCAACAATTCCATAAAAATTTACAGAGATGGGTATCATGACTATAAGCCCCTTTGCTAAGTTTCATCAAGTTTAATCAAGTATAGTTTTCTGCAAAAATTCCTAAGTGAAAATTGTAAAATATGACTTTGTGAATAAAGTACCAAAAATATTCATCCAAAATTTATTATAAAATTTCCAGAGATATGTATACCCTAAGCAACTACCCATCCAAAAACTCAGGCCTTTTCAAAAAGTTTTGGTGTTAGATCTTATGGTTTCAAAGCTAGTGCCCTAAACTAGGGTTATGTATTTAAGGGGTCTTAAGTCTTCCAAAAGCCCTAAAATTTTAACCACAGGACCATAGCAACCCTATGGACATCATTCCCAAGTTTCAATTCCACCCAAGGTCTTTTGACCCCAGTTTCTTCAAACCCTAGAGATTTACCCTAAAGGGGGCCTACCCTAACATTCTAGGGCTACCCTAGTCCAATCCACTCCAAACTCCATAAGTGAGTGTAAAAAGTCAAATTATATCAGTGGCCAAAATTTCAGCCTCTGTTGAGGTGATTTGGTCACTCAAAACCAAAAGTGCCACTTTTGACCAAAATGCCCTTCATAGGGAATAAATAGGGTTGGGTCAAAACCTATTCAACACACATCCAAATCAAATGAAATTTTATATAGGAACCTAATTGGAGCCCAGGGACCACTCACCAAAATTTGGGAGGGTTTGGGTGTGTTTAGGGCACCTATTTAATTTATCTAATAATTATTAAATATTTACCAAAACTATAGAAATAATTTCCCCAAAAATTCCCATTTTTGGGCAGGCCCTAGGTATGTCTAGGATAGACTCTCTGCCAAAATTTCAGCCAATTTGGGCTTGGGGTGAAGAGTGGGCACTCAATTTAGTGACTGCCTAGTCCTAAGGGTATGTCCCACCAAAATGGGTGCCCTGGTCTAACCAGTGACCCAAAAGGGTCCAAACAATTTTTGCTGCAAACTAGACACCCTAATCTACAATGTTCATGTTGGGCAAATTTCCAATCAGGGTCCCTAAGCATTTTTAAAAATTAAATACATTAAATACATCCAGTGTGACAGAAATGAAATGATTTTTATTTAATTCCTATAGTATTTGATCTGATGCCGCGCGAATCTTGGCGCAGATCGACGGCATCTGGTCATCGTCCCCACTGAGCCAACGGCTGGGATTTGTTCTGCCTGGAGCGACTTCCAAGCCCTGCCGCCGGCGATCCAGCCCCTTCCCCGGCCGGCCACCGCCACCAACACCTCCGTTGAGGTGGTGGCTATCGTCAGGCGGCGGCTCCGCCGCCGGAGAGGCGTTTTCCGGCGGATTAAGCAAGAAATTTTCTTGCTGAAACCAGGAGAAATCCCGGATTCAATCGGGCTCAATTGAGCCCGAAACTCAAGCCTAACGATTCCTAGGATCTACCCGCGAGTTAAGGAGAGGAGGAGGACCTTCCTGGCGGCCTGGATGCGAGAGGAGCGGCGGGATGCCATTGGCGACGGCGGCGGCGCTCGGCTTCTACAACTGCACAGTGGAATGGCTCGTCTCCTCCAGGTAAGTGCTCCAAAATGATGCCCTCGGCTCCCTGAAGGTGTTTAAATGGCAATTGGGGGAGGGGAGAGGCTGGTTCTTCAATGGCCATTATCACCATTAATGGA
This sequence comes from Platanthera guangdongensis, assembly GCA_039583875.1. NCBI lineage: Eukaryota > Viridiplantae > Streptophyta > Magnoliopsida > Asparagales > Orchidaceae > Platanthera > Platanthera guangdongensis. The sequence continues at coordinate 29,640,301 of CM077155.1, read as the reverse complement.
GTGGCTCGGGTTGTGTGGAGGGGGGCTGAACCCACCCCTTGGTGGCCGGGAAATGGCTGGAATCAACTCCTCTCCCCTAGAGGAGTTGATTACAGCCATTACTGGTGGCTGTTGGCCTTCCTTGGCCGGCTTCTCTCTTCCCTTTCCTCTTCCCCATTTTCTCTCTCCTCCATTATCATGGAGAGGAGCTCTTTTCTCTCTCCTAGTCACCTCTGGTTGACTAGTCAACCCCACAAGCTAAAGGCAGCCCACTGGATTATGATGGTCATGGGAATGGGTTTGGCCTAAGGGAGAAGTGGCTTGAGCTTGGGTTAGCCCTTTTTGGGCTAAGTTGACTTGACCGTCAATGAGGGTTGACTTGGTCATTTTGACCATCTAGGCTGACCCCAGTGGGTCCTGGGTGATTCATTGGCCTCCCCTAAGGTCTGTGTAGGGTTGGGTAGGGTTGACTTGGCACCTTAAAGGTCACTTGACCCTTGGTAAGGTCACTTTGACCATTTTAGAGCTAGAGTTGACTTGGGTCAACATGACCATTAGGGTCCATCCCTATGGATCCTTGGTGACCCATTGACTTCCCTTAGGGTCTAGGTAGGGTTATGTGGGGTTACTCTGCACTTTGGAGGTCACATACCCTTAGTAAGGGTACTTTGACCAGATTAGGGCTTGAGTTGACTTGGGTCAACCTGGCCTCTAGGGCTGACCCCAATGTGTCCTTAGTGACCCATTGACCTCACTTTAGGGTTAGGAGGGCATAGGTGGGGTCCTCTAGACTAGGAGTGGGTCTATTGGCCCTAAGTGGGCTAGGTTGACCTATTCAGGGCTAGGGTTGACCTTGGTCAACTGGGCCTCTTGGGTTGGCCCTAATGGGTCCTTTTGGCTCTAATGAGTCTCCCAAAATGTTTGGGAGTGTTGTGGTAGGGTCTTGGGGTCATGGTGAAGCCCCATTGTCATCCTAACTATTGTTCAGAATTCTACTATCTGCAGACCATGGTGATCCCTACCTTGGCCTCCTATCTCTTGGCCCATTTCTGGCTCCCCAGGGTTTTGTCATGACCTAGTCATGGTCAAAACCACTCTTAGGGGTCTAGTTGGAAATGGGATGTTACAAATCCCAATAAACAAAACAAAGATTTCGTCCCCGAAATCAAGGTTGGACCTACGGGTTTTATTACCGAAGGAAAGAGTCTTGTAACATCCCATTATGACGCCTTGTTGGTTAAATTTGATTTATGGGAAAAAACTTAGATCTAAGACCCCTTTCGCCCAAACGGCGAACCAAAATCCCAATAAACAAGGTTAAGCACCCAATAAACAAAAGATAAGCCCCTATCTTCCTAGAGCAGCCCTTAGCATACTTAAAGCAGGAAAAATAAATTAACATCTTGAGGGGTCTGAGAGGTATACCTGACTGAATAGCTCGGGGTATCTCTGTCGCATCAGGTCCTGTGGCTCCCAGGTATGCTCCTCCTGGCCGTGGTTCCTCCACAGGACCTTGACTAGTGGGACCTTCTTGCGTCGCAAGACCCGCACCCCTCGGTCGTCGATCCTCACAGGCTCCAAATGGACCGACCGGTCTGAAGCTACCGGCCCTTCGGTAGTCAGAATCTGCTGCTCCGGGCGTAGCAGAGCCCTCCTCAAAGAAGAAATGTGGAAGACGTCGTGCAGCGCTTCCAGCTCTGGTGGTAACTCCAGCCGGTAGGCTAGGGGTCCGATCCGCTCCAGGATCCTGTAAGGACCCATGTACCTAGGGCTGAGCTTCTTCCTCCGACCACGCACTCGTGAAACTCCATGCATGGGCCGGATCTTCAGAAACACCCGGTCCCCCACCTGGAACTCCACCTGCCGATGCCGGGCGTCATAATACTTAGCCTGTCTACTCTGCGCCTCAAGCATCCTGTCTCTGATCAGCCTCACTTGTGCCTCGGTGTCTTCAACAAACTCTGACCCCAATACCTTCGGATCTTCGTTCTGCACCCATGAGAGTGGGGTCCGGCATCTCCTCCCGTACAAGGCTTCGTAAGGCGCCATCCTGATGCTGGACTGGTGGCTGTTGTTATAGGAGAACTCGACAATGGGTAAGAGTTTCTCCCACGGTTCCCCGCGGTCCAAGATGCATAGCCTCAAAAGGTCCTCCAGCGTCCGGTTGGTGCGTTCTGTCTGCCCGTCTGTCTGGGCGTGGAATGCAGTGCTGAAAGTCAATCGCGTGCCTAAGTAAGCTTGCACGGACCTCCACTCCCTGGAGGTGAACCTGCCATCCCGATCCGACACTATCGTCCTGGGCACACCATGATAACGAATGAACTGCTCCACAAACTTCCGCACAAGTACTCCTACTGAATCATCCTTCCTGATCGGTATAAATCGAGCCACCTTGGTCAACCGATCGACGATTACCCAGATCGAGTCATTCCCTGTCCGAGACCGGGGAAGCCCATGTATGAAGTCCATGGCTATGTCATCAAACTTCCACTCCGGCACCGGGAGTGGCTGCAATAATCCTGCGGGGTTCCTGCACTCCGCCTTCACTAGCTGACATGCCTCACAATGGGTCACGAAGTATGAGACATCCTTCTTCATGCCCGGCCAGAACATCGTCTTCTTCAAATCAGCCGTCATCTTTGTGATCCCCGGGTGTACAGAATACCGGCTGCAGTGCGCCTCCATCATAATATCCTCCCGGATCTGGCCTCCCTCCGGTATATACACCCGTCCTCTGAAGCACACCAGGTCATCCCTCAGTGTGTAGTCTCCTGCAGTGCCTGCCTCCAGAGCTTGGAAGATGGGCTCTAACTTGGCATCCTGCCTCTGTCCCTCTCTGACCCGGTCTCTGATGTCATCGGTAACGCCTATCGCGGCCAAGTACTCCTCATAGAGCTCAGGATCATCAGACGATACCAGAGTAATGTGCATTTCCTCTAGTCTCTACAGCAGCTCCATAGACATCAACTGAGGCTCTGCTCCTGCTGTGGCAGCTCTCCTACTCAGTGCATCCGCTACCACGTTCGCCTTCCCCGGGTGGTAATGCATCTCATACTGATAGTCCGAAAGAAACTCCACCCACCGCCTCTGCCTGATGTTCAATTCCTTCTGCGTGTCCACGTACTTAAGGTTTTTATGATCGGAGTATATATCACAGTGGAGTCCATAAAGGTAGTGCCGCCATATCTTTAGTGCGAATACAACTGCTCCCATCTCCAGGTCGTGCACTGGGTAGTTCTTCTCATGGGTCTTCAGCTGGCGGGAAGCATAAGCTATGACGTGTCCGTTCTGCATCAGTACTGCTCCCATCCCCTGATATGATGCGTCGGTGTAGACCTGAAATCCCTCCCTCCCCGAGGGGAGAGTAAGAATGGGAGCCGAGGTCAGCCGATCCTTCAGCTCCTGGAAAGCTGTCTGGCACTGCGGGGTCCACACGAACGGTACCTCCTTCTTCGTCAAGGATGTGAGCGGGAGGGAGATTCGAGAGAATCCCTCCACGAACTTCCGATAGTAACCGGCAAGTCCTAGAAAACTCCGTACATCAGTGGCTGTTTTCAGCGGCGGCCAATCCCTGACTGCCTGAATCTTTGCCGGGTCCACCGCCAGCCCGGCTCCGCTGATAATGTGACCTAAGAAAGCCACATCCTTCAGCCAGAACTGACACTTACTGAACTTCGCATAAAGATGATGCTCCCGCAGTCTCTCCAGGGTCAATGCCAGATGTCGCGTGTGCTCTTCCTCCGTCTTAGAATAGATAAGGATGTCATCTATGAACACTATGACGAACACATCCAAATAAGCCTCGAAGACCCGGTTCATGAGGCTCATAAATGCTGACGGAGCATTCGTGAGCCCGAAGGGCATCACGATGAACTCATACAATCCATACCGGCTACTAAAGGCCGTTTTCGGGATATCCTCCTCTTGGATCCGCAGCTGGTAATAGCCTGATCTCAAGTCCAGCTTCGAAAAGTAATGGGCTCCCTCCAGCTGATCGAACAACTCGTCTATCCTGGGGAGCGGATAGGTATTTCGGACGGTCAGCCTGTTTAGTGCTCGATAGTCGATGCACAGGCGTAAGGTGCCGTCCTTATTCTTTACGAATAGGACAGGGGCTCCCCATGATGAGGAACTCGGCCTAACAAATCCTGCTTCCACCAGCTCCTGCAACTGTGTCCGAAACTCCGCCAACTCCTTCGGGGCCATCCGATAAGGGGCCTTGGATACCGGCTTAGCCCCTGGTACCAACTGAATCTGGAAGTCCTTTTCCCTATGCGGAGGTAGTCCTGGCAGCTTATCCGGAAAAATGTCGGCATAGTCACGAACCACCGAAATGTCTGCAATCAGGTCCTTCTCCTCAGTCATCTCGAACAATACTTGGTATACCTCGTCCCCTTGCATATGAGCCTTAATGGCCTGAATAGATGAAAGCAAGCGACGAGAGACCGGTGTAGTACCTTCGAACGTTGCATAAGTATCGCCGTGGCTGAGCACGACCCTCCCTGCCGGGCAATCAATCTGGGCATGGTTCCAAACAAGCCATGTCATGCCCAAGACGAGGTCGAAGTACGGCATCCTCAGGATCGTCGCCAGGGCCTCGAGTGTCAACCCGTCTATGGTAACCTCCAGGAGGCACTTTTCTGTGGACTGGATCTCCATCCCATTGGGGAGGCGCACCCTCCTGGGTAGTCCCATATAACAACGAATCTGATCCAGGTCCTTGACGAAATCCTCCGACACAAAGTTGTGCGATGCCCCCGTGTCGAACAGGGTATGGGCAGGCTTGCCGCACACCATCACCATTCTTAAATCAGTTTGAAAGAACTCTGGTGTAAGGTTTTCTAACCTAGGTCGTTTAGTAGTTCTATTAACACATAATATGAGTAATGAATGAATCCAAAATTAAGATTACTCTCATACCTGCAATAACCCTGTCCGGGTTCCGGGGCTGTGCTAAGTCCAAAGCGTAAATCTGCTCCCCATTCTGCCTGCGGTCGCCTCCCTGGTAACCACGTCCTCGGCCGCGTCCTCGGCCTCCGAAATGCTGGGCCGGTGGGCCACCCCGTGGTGCTGGAGGTGGTGCCCCCCTCATAGGGCAGCCTCTCAGGAGGTGTCCCACCTAGTGACAGTGGAAGCACTCCGGCGGGGGATACGCCATACCCCGGGGTCTCTGCATCTCCTGGACCTGGAGAGGTTGAGGGGCCAAGACCACCTGCTCTCTCGGCTCCTGCCTCAACTCCTGACGAGGCTGCTCCTCTTCCCTTCTTCCATCTGGTACGATGCCTCGCCGCTGATCATTTCGGGCCCTCCGGCCCTGGTCCTCCGCTTGCCGTTTCCGGCCCCGAGTGGTGTGCCAGTCGGCCTCAATCCTCTTCGCCATCTCCAAAATCCGGGAGATGGGCCCGTCAGAGACAAAAAGCAGGGCCTCCCTCAACTCCTCTTTTAGGCCCTTATAAAACCTCTTGACGTAACCTGCTTCATCCAGCTGATAGGAGCCCGCATATCGGGCCAAATGATCGAACTCTCGGTGGTACTCCACCACTGTCCTGGTGCCCTGCCTCAGCTGCAAGAAACGCTCCTCCAACTCGTCCCTGGCCGACTGAGGAACAAAGTGCTCCAGCAGCGTGGCCCTGAACTCTTCCCAAGTGATTTCTGCAATCTCTCTATCCGCAAAAGTCGTGTCCAACAGCGTCTTCCACCACCGCTTGGCATGTGACTCCAAGCAAGATACCACTAGGGCCACCCTCTCCTCCCAAGGGCATCGTATCCCAGTCAACATCTCGTACATCACATCCAGCCACTCCTCTGTCCGTACTGCCGACTCTGTCCCCAAGTAAGATGGGGGAGAGAGTCCTCGGAAGGTGCTCATCCAGTTGGCCCCTGGGTTTGGCTACTGGGCTGGGGCTTGCTGAGCTCGGAAGGCCTCAAGGATAGCTGTAAGGGTCTGCCCCATGTCTGACTGGAGGAAAGGTGTGGGGACCATGGGAGGTGGTGCAATGTCTGGAGTCTGCTGAGCTCCACCTTGTGGGGTGGGCTGAGCTGGGGGCTGCAAAACGAACTACATTAGTAGATAATCGACTCAATGCCTAATGAAAGTGGACAACTTACATGTGATTTCCCCTGTATGGGCACACCACTGCTTCCGCTGCTTAGTTTGTCCCCAAACTAAACCCGCGCGGGGGTGTCCCAGGGTTGTGGACGGCTACTTTTCGATCGAGGTTTCCTCTGATACCACTTGTAAGACCCCTTTTTTTTTCTTTTTCGACACCGGGGTCTTAGGCCCAGAACCGCCGTTTTGCGGTGACTCCTTCACGCCCTAAAGGGTCATCACCACAAAGCGCCGATTCTGCCGGCCATCTCGATCACATAAAAGTAGCAAAAGAAGGAAAATGGAAACTATCTGTCCACAGAGAATCACATGACATATATAAATATAACTCCACGAAGGGAGTGTCCACAGAAAATAACATCAGAGTAGCAAAATACGGGCTTATGCCCAGTACAACATATCCTCACTACAAAATCTCTCATTTGGAAACAAAAGTGGAAAACTGCTCAGGGTCGAGACTCACGGTCCCGGCTGTGTGAACTCCGGAGCTAGACTGCCCCACCTCCAAGCGCACCGGTCTCTGGGGCTGCTCCTCCATGCTGGTCTCCGCGATCCCCTAAATGATGCGGTTCGAAAACCGTTAGTCTAAAAGACTAAGTCCTATCATCCCCCACCCCTTCCCCCACGGCTCCTAGGCACCGAGCGGAGAGGAAGAAAGGGGAGGACTTGAAGGTGGAGAGTATCAAAAGCAGATGGCAGCGGTCCTATTCTAGCAAGTTCTATAGCATATAAAGACAAAAAAACTGTAAACTGAAATGTAACCTTCACTTATGTGGAAAAACACATAAGCCAAGGGGTCTTTTGCAAGGCTCCCATCGTATAAAAAGTCCCATACCGATTTATACGCTGGGGTGTCGGTGGTCAAACAGCAGTAACTAAATATATCAAAATTAACCTTAATTTATAAACTTGCCCACACAAGCTTATAGACTAAGGGGTCGTTTTGCAGGTCCTAAAGTATAAGCGTCCCATTCCACTTATACTTTAGGTGTCAAGGTTAAGGGTAACGATTATGCCATGACATGCAAGTGGGTATGATGGACATGCAAGTGCAACACACACACCCGACTCTGTGCACACAGACCTTTAGTTCCCCCTTTTTGGAGCCGTAACCTCCCAGGATACCTCCGTAGTGGCAGACGGAAGCGGTGGGTTGGGCCTCGCCCACCTCTAAACCAGTAAAGCACTACCGGTCAGACCTATCGTACGCCTCAACGCTTGGTGCACGAAGCGGACTCCTGCGTACTCTTGCCGGCTGGCGCACCGGACTTCTGTTGGCGAAGTGCTAACCACACTTGCCGAGTCAACGTATTGGCGTCGGTGCATCGACCCTCCAATACCGAAGACCCACCACCTGAATTTACTTTCCTTTTATGCACATGCAAATTCAGCGTGATCAAACCCGAGCCGAAGCTCCCCGGACCAACACGTCCGTCACAAACAATCGAGCCGAAGCTCCCCGGCTAACATCCCGTGCCATCAGTGTCTGTGAAACGTGCAACCCTAATTACTAAGTTACTCTTTTCAGCTTGTTAAACAGTTTACGTTAACCCAGGACTGCCCCCGGTATTCCCTGTGAAGGGCTCTCAAGGGGCACTAGGAACTGTGTTGGGATTACGCCCAGCGTTCCCTTTCGCAAGGTACTTATTTTATTATTGGTTGATTCCCTTACCCATTATTTTCTCATGTTTCGATACGCTAATCCTAGGGTGATTTGACTCCAACTCTCCTTGGGTAGGACGATCTTTCGTCGGACCCGAACGCCTTTAAACCCTAGACAAACCACACCCTACTCACTCATCTTCCAAAGATGCAGCCCATTCCACTTGTCCTTACAGCAAACAATCAAGACCCATCATACGTGCCCTAATTCATATCCAAATGAAATCCTGCAGTTTTGCTATATGCAGACCACTTAAACTACGTGACCCGTAAAAAGGGAAGTACATGAAATACTCATCCAGTACCCTTATGATAATTATTAGAGGTCTATTATGATAAATATAGACTAAATTCAGAAAATCATATTTTTCCCAATTAATCTACTATTTATTGAATTTTCCTCAAAAACTAGGCCATAGTCAATTTGAACATGAACCATAAGATTTTCTCAGGTAATGGCCTCCTAAAATTTGTATTCACTAAATAACAGAGAAATATTATTGGTTGCCAACTTTCATAATTTTCCAGATAGTTCTTGACCTCTAAAGGATTTATTTATTAATTCCTAAAATCAAATATAATGAAGGAAGTGCCACAAATATGTCTCCAATAATTATGTAAAAATTACTAGGGCTTCATAAGGAACTAGAAACATCATGATGAAGAAATTAAAATTTTTCAGACAATCTAAATGTCATTAATAAATTTTCCAATGTTTCATAGAATTAAATAGTTAAAGAAGCAGCTACCAAATATCTTTCTTCAACAATTCCATAAAAATTTACAGAGATGGGTATCATGACTATAAGCCCCTTTGCTAAGTTTCATCAAGTTTAATCAAGTATAGTTTTCTGCAAAAATTCCTAAGTGAAAATTGTAAAATATGACTTTGTGAATAAAGTACCAAAAATATTCATCCAAAATTTATTATAAAATTTCCAGAGATATGTATACCCTAAGCAACTACCCAATCAAAAACTCAGGCCTTTTCAAAAAGTTTTGGTGTTAGATCTTATGGTTTCAAAGCTAGTGCCCTAAACTAGGGTTATGGATTTAAGGGGTCTTAAGTCTTCCAAAAGCCCTAAAATTTTAACCACAGGACCATAGCAACCCTATGGACATCATTCCCAAGTTTCAAGTCCACCCAAGGTCTTTTGACCCCAGTTTCTTCAAACCCTAGAGATTTACCCTAAAGGGGGCCTACCCTAACATTCTAGGGCTACCCTAGTCCAATCCACTCCAAACTCCATAAGTGAGTGTAAAAAGTCAAATTATATCAGTGGCCAAAATTTCAGCCTCTGTTAAGGTGATTTGGTCACTCAAAACCAAAAGTGCCACTTTTGACCAAAATGCCCTTCATAGGGTATAAATAGGGTTGGGTCAAAACCTATTCAACACACATCCAAATCAAATGAAATTTTATACAGGAACCTAATTGGAGCCCAGGGACCACTCACCAAAATTTGGGAGGGTTTGGGTGTGTTTAGGGCACCTATTTAATTTATCTAATAATTATTAAATATTTACCAAAACTATAGAAATAATTTCCCCAAAAATTCCCATTTTTGGGCAGGCCCTAGGTATGTCTAGGATAGACTCTCTGCCAAAATTTCAGCCAATTTGGGCTTGGGGTGAAGAGTGGGCACTCAATTTAGTGACTGCCTAGTCCTAAGGGTATGTCCCACCAAAATGGGTGCCCTGGTCTAACCAGTGACCCAAAAGGGTCCAAACAATTTTTGCTGCAAACTAGACACCCTAACTACAATGTTCATGTTGGGCAAATTTCCAATCAGGGTCCCTAAGCATTTTTAAAAATTAAATACATTAAATACATCCAGTGTGACAGAAATGAAATGATTTTTATTTAATTCCTATAGTATTTGATCTGATGCCGCGCGAATCTTGGCGCAGATCGACGGCATCTGGTCATCGTCCCCACTGAGCCAACGGCTGGGATTTGTTCTGCCTGGAGCGACTTCCAAGCCCTGCCGCCGGCGATCCAGCCCCTTCCCCGGCCGGCCACCGCCACCAACACCTCCGTTGAGGTGGTGGCTATCGTCAGGCGGCGGCTCCGCCGCCGGAGAGGCGTTTTCCGGCGGATTAAGCAAGAAATTTTCTTGCCGAAACCAGGAGAAATCCCGGATTCAATCGGGCTCAATTGAGCCCGAAACTCAAGCCTAACGATTCCTAGGATCTACCCGCGAGTTAAGGAGAGGAGGAGGACCTTCCTGGCGGCCTGGATGCGAGAGGAGCGGCGGGATGCCATTGGCGACGGCGGCGGCGCTCGGCTTCTGCAACTGCACAGTGGAATGGCTCGTCTCCTCCAGGTAAGTTCTCCAAAATGATCCCCTCGGCTCCCTGAAGGTGTTTAAATGGCAATTGGGGGAGGGGAGAGGCTGGTTCTTCAATGGCCATTATCACCATTAATGGAGTGGCTCGGGTTATGTGGAGGGGGGCTGAACCCACCCCTTGGTGGCCGGGAAATGGCTGGAATCAACTCCTCTCCCCTAGAGGAGTTGATTACAGCCATTACTGGTGGCTGTTGGCCTTCCTTGGCCGGCTTCTCTCTTCCCTTTCCTCTTCCCCATTTTCTCTCTCCTCCATTATCATGGAGAGGAGCTCTTTTCTCTCTCCTAGTCACCTCTGGTTGACTAGTCAACCCCACAAGCTAAAGGCAGCCCACTGGATTATGATGGTCATGGGAATGGGTTTGGCCTAAGGGAGAAGTGGCTTGAGCTTGGGTTAGCCCTTTTTGGGCTAAGTTGACTTGACCCTCAATGAGGGTTGACTTGGTCATTTTGACCATCTAGGCTGACCCCAGTGGGTCCTGGGTGATTCATTGGCCTCCCCTAAGGTCTGTGTAGGGTTGGGTAGGGTTGACTTGGCACCTTAAAGGTCACTTGACCCTTGGTAAGGTCACTTTGACCATTTTAGAGCTAGAGTTGACTTGGGTCAACATGACCATTAGGGTCCATCCCTATGGATCCTTGGTGACCCATTGACTTCCCTTAGGGTCTAGGTAGGGTTATATGGGGTTACTCTGCACTTTGGAGGTCACATACCCTTAGTAAGGGTACTTTGACCAGATTAGGGCTTGAGTTGACTTGGGTCAACCTGGCCTCTAGGGCTGACCCCAATGTGTCCTTAGTGACCCATTGACCTCACTTTAGGGTTAGGAGGGCATAGGTGGGGTCCTCTAGACTAGGAGTGGGTCTATTGGCCCTAAGTGGGCTAGGTTGACCTATTCAGGGCTAGGGTTGACCTTGGTCAACTGGGCCTCTTGGGTTGGCCCTAATGGGTCCTTTTGGCTCTAATGGGTCTCCCAAAATGTTTGGGAGTGTTGTGGTAGGGTCTTGGGGTCATGGTGAAGCCCCATTGTCATCCTAACTATTGGTCAGAATTCTACTATCTGCAGACCATGGTGATCCCTACCTTGGCCTCCTATCTCTTGGCCCATTTCTGGCTCCCCAGGGTTTTGTCATGACCTAGTCATGGTCAAAACCACTCTTAGGGGTCTAGTTGGAAATGGGATGTTACAGATTTTGTCACCTAATTTGACACGCCCTGTGACACGCCTGTGTCACAGGCCGTGTTCAACACTCGACACTCACTTCTCGACACTCGACGATCGTCGAATAAAACTCGTCGAGCATGCGACACGGCCTTGGACACGCCCGTGTCCTGGGCCGTGTGCCTCCCTCTCGACGCATCGTTGAGAGAAAAATCGTCGAGACAAAGCCCAATCGTCGACACAACCTCGACACGCCCTGCGACACGCCCGTGTCGCAGGCCGTGTCAACTGACACGCCCTGGGACACGCCCGTGTCACAGGCCGTGTCACTCAAAATTTCCTGTTTCTGCACTTTGGGCTGTTACAATTCTCCCCTCCTACAAGAAATTTCGTCCTTGAAATTTAGAGATAGGAAAGCAACAGAAAGCAGCAAGAAATATGTAACAACGTATAAAATGTTATGTTACAACACTCTCGCTACAGATTACACAAACAGCTCTGGGAACTCTGCTCGCATGGTCTGCTCGCGCTCCCATGTCAGTTCTTCACGGCCGCAGTTGTCCCACCGGACTTTTACCATACCGACCGTCTTATTCCGCAACTGTTTCTCGGCTCGATCTTCGATCTGGATGGGTCTAACTCTTGTTGTTAGCCCATACTCCACCGGCACACGATCATCCGCGATCACTTGAGCTGGATCTTTCACGGCCTTCCGAAGTACCGAGATGTGAAAGACATCATGTAACCCACCCAAGTCCGCCGACAGAGCTAGCCGATAAGCCGCTTCGCCAATTCGCTCAATCACTTCAAACGGACCCAAATATCTTGGACTCAACTTTTTCAATCGTCGAATCCTGGAGACACCTTTGAATGGCTTGATCTTCAAGTAGACCCAATCGCCAACCGCAAATTCTACATTCCGGTGCTTGGCGTTGTAGTACTTCGCTTGTCGATCTTGGGCAATAAGCAATCTCTCTCGAATCGTCCGAATGGTTGAGTTTGCTTCATCCACCTCATTTGGTTTAACAACCCGGGCTTCACCCGCTTCTACCCAAGCCAAGGGAGTACGACACTTCCTTCCATATAGGGCTTCATACATCAGTTCTTCTCTCAGTTTCCCCACATTTGGGACGCACAAACGACCCTCTTTTTGCCAAAGACCGTCATTCCAGGTGAATTTGCCTTCTGGTCCTTCATTCACATAGCGCAAGAGATCTTCATCCAACTCCGTTTCCCGTCGAACTCGGTCTGCAAGGTCACATTGCACCTCAGTCCAGTTCAAACATGCAATGACAGTGGAATTCTTGTCAACACAATAGATCTCCAATGCCTCCAACTCCTGGATAAGACGTTCATCATGCCTTTGTAACCAATTTGCTCTAACCGGAACTCGCCGACTCAAGGCATCCGCGACAACATTCCCCTTCCCGGGTGTATAGTGAATCTCAAAAGTGTAGTCCCCAAGGAACTCCAACCACCTTCGTTGTCGCATATTCAAGTCTTTCTGCTCTAACAGATACTTTAGGCTCTTATGATCGGTATAGATCTCCACCTTCACTCCATAAAGGTAGTGTCGCCACAACTTGAGTGCAAAAATCACCGCCGCTAATTCCAAATCATGGACGGGATAGTTTCGCTCGTGCACCTTCAGTTGGCGTGAGCCATAAGCAATCACCTTTCCGTTCTGCAAAAGAACGCAGCCTAAGCCGCTCCCTGAGGCATCACTATAAATCACAAATCCATCAGTTCCACATGGCGAAGACAACACTGGTGCCGTGGTCAACCGAACCTTCATCTCTTCAAAAGCTCGTGCACACTCTGGCGTCCAAACGAACTTCTGATCTTTTCGCGTCAGTGTGGTTAGCGGCAAAGCGATCCGCGAGAAGTTCTCCACAAATCTTCTATAGTAGCCCGCAAGTCCAAGGAAACTCCTGACCTCGGCCACGGAAGACAACATTGGCCATTCTTGTATGGCTTTTATCTTCGCTGGATCCACTGCAATGCCCGCTCCACTCACCACATAGCCCAAAAATGCCACTGACGATAGCCAAAACTCGCACTTCGAGAACTTGGCATATAGCTGATTTTGCCTCAACGTTTTCAACACCAACCGCAAGTGACTCTCATGCTCAGCTTTGGACTTCGAGTATACCAGGATATCATCAATGAACACTATCACAAACAGATCCAGGTACTCACGAAAAATACGGTGCATCAGATCCATAAACACCGAAGGCGCATTGCACAATCCAAAGGGCATGACTGTGAACTCATAGTGCCCATAACGCGTTCCAAATGCGGTTTTGGGAATGTCACCTTCCCGAATTCTTAACTGGTAATAACCATACTTCAGGTCCAACTTCGAATAGACGGTCGAGCCCACTAGCTGATCGAATAACTCATCAATCCGAGGTATAGGATACTTATTCTTCTCGGTCAGCTTATTCAATTCACGGTAATCGATACACAACCGTAACCCACCATCTTTCTTCTTTACAAAAAGCACAGGCGCGCTCCAAGTTGACATACTTGGGCGGATATAACCTTGCTCTAGCATTTCTTGTAGTTGAACCTTCAACTCAGCCATCTCTTTAGGCGCAACGCGATATGGCGAGCGGGCCACGGGTTTCGCACCTGACACCAATTCAATTGTGAAGTCAATCTCCCGCTGGGGTGGTAGCCCAGGGAGATCTGTGGGAAACACATCTGTAAATTCTGCCACAATCGGAACCTCGCACAAAGTGGCCTTAGGCTCCACAGCCTGAATTAGTGCAAAGTAACACTCCGCACCCTTCCAAACAGCTTTGACTACCTGGAGTGCAGACATCAACGTCCCGCCCACTCCTCGCATACCCGCGAACTTGGTCTTCTGTTCGGAATTTTGGCCCAACGTGATTTCTTTGGACTGGCAATCAATCATAGCATGCTGCTCCGCAAGCCAATCCATCCCAAAAATCACATCGAATTCCGATATTGGCAAAACAAGTGCGGTTAAACAAAAATCCCGACTTCCGAACTGAACCGCCACATCGCAAGCTTGATCCGCAAGCATCCAACAACTATTCGGCAACACCACTCTGACGCTATCTGCCTTTGGACGACTGGGTATCCCAATCCGCGTAAGAAACTCACGAGACAGAAATGAATGCGATGCACCTGTATCAAACAGTGCTCGCGCCAGCGTGTCCCGAATCATCACAAAGTCTCGGACAAACATGTCACACACACACAAACCACAAACATAGGAGTACTAGGCTAAGCATACAAACAATAGCATACTAAACTCATACCTGTGACCATGTCACTCTGCTTGATGGCCTCTTGCAGGCCAAGATTGTAGACCCGGGGTTGCGCCTGCGAGGTAGAGGAATCCACCACCGCCTTTTCTTTCTCCGCATAAGATGCACCCGCCTTCTTTTCACTCTTTGGCGGCATCCGACAATCTCGCGCAATATGTCCCATCCGGCCACAATTGAAGCAGATCCGAGTGTCTGGCTTTGAGGTCGCCCCTGATGTTGCTCCCGTTGCAACTGATGAAGGAGCTTGTCCACTAGGCTTGGACTTCTTACCCCATCTCTTCTTATAAAATGGTTTTCCTGATCGGGGCGCCTTCCACTCCGGTTGCGACACAGCCAAAGCTCTCTTCCCTTGCACCCTTTTCATGTCCTTTTCCAACGCGGTCGCGGTGTCAACCAGCGCTTGGAAACCTTGGTTCACAGAACTGGACACAAGGAACCTCAGTTCGTCCCTCAGTCCTTCATAGAACCGATTAGTCTTCCTCTGCTCATCAGCAAAAATCGAACCCGCATACCGCCCCAAGCGAGTAAATTCATGCAGGTACGCGTCAACACTGCCATCACCTTGAGTTAACCGTTGGAATTCATTTTCCATGGCTATCCGTTGAGCCACAGGAAAGTACTTCGCGAGGAAGAGCCTGGAGAATTCTTCCATCGACACTTGGGTTAACGGACGACCCGCCAAACTTTGCAACTCCATCTCATCCCACCATAACCGAGCTTCTCCTTCAAGCAAGAAGGTGGCTAAGGTAACTTTCTGATGCTCCGCCGTTCCTATCGCCGTCATCACTCGCTTGACGCGCGATAACCAATCCTCAGCCTGCATCGGGGTTCCCGTTCCCGAGAACGTAGGCGGATGGAAACTCATAAACCGCGTTAGCTGCTTCTCAGCCACTCGAGGAGCCACATCCACAACAGGTTCAAGCCTTTCCGCCACCTGTTCTGGCCTCACAGCCGCTTGTTCCTGCCTAAGGGGCTGTCCTTGGATCATAGTAAATAAGGCCTCCGCAACTAAACGCACATGTTCCGCAGACGGTGGAGGTGTAGGCACTGCGGCTGGTGCCGTACTTTCATCAGAACGCTGGGACTCAGACGGCCCAGCTCCACTTCGTGTCACCTAAAGGTGGACAAGACACACACATTAGCGGTCGGACCCAAGCAATCAACACAAAAGAAGAACACACAGGTTCCTCAAACACACAAATATGCATTCCTATCATGGACATTCAGGAGTTCATTCGTAGACTTTGGTGTGCACAAACACGTGCTCGCCACCCCACAAAAGAAGTCGACCACGACTTCAAGAGGGAACGACCAAGACAACCGATACCAAAAATGTAACAACCCCATCCGTTCATATGATATATTCTAGAAGGTCCGGCCGAGGCCCCACAGGATATATCACAAAACAGTCGGTGAAGGTACAGGATGATACCAGAGTCGCGCATCGGACCTAACACAAAGCATTCTAGCGGAAGCCTAGACTACAACTTGAACTCCTCATGAATGTCCAAACATAAAACTCCACATTTTATATCATATAGGAATGTCTTACAACACGTACAAAAGAGTTGGCCTTATGGCATATACAGGGCTTTCACACAGTGGCCTAAACAATTGGCGCGCAGGCCGGCCACAAGAAAAGAAAACACACAAAAGAACACAGCTAGCCTTCGAGGGCTAGCAGCAGCAGCAGCCACACCCGCAGGAACATCAGCCTCTATGCGATCCGCTCGGCTCTCCAGCACCTAGAAAGGGACAATCCACCCACCGGTGGCAAACAAAAGCAACGGTCAGCGTTCAGCTGACCAAATTATAACGACCCTACCCCTTCTCTCGGGGCAGCGGTAATCTTCCCTGCAGGCATATCATATCATAAGTATGGCAAGCTATATCATCAAAAGGTGCTTTCACGCACACAAGCCATCACAACCGTTCGCCGCCCGGCCCAACGGTCCATGCACTCAGGGCACATTCTTGGTGTTCTGGCAACGTCTTGCCCACCACCGTATCAGGGTTATCACCCAACGGTAAATCTCTTGAGCATTTACTCTATGGCGTGCAGCCGGAGTTAGTCTTCGGACACCGGGATGGCCCGTAGCCCCCCATTGTGTCATGGCACGGAAGCCGAAGACTCTTGCTATGCGCTCCAATAGACCGCACTTTTTGGTCTCACGTCAGACGGACATAGCGCTGGTCGGATCCTCCACCCCCCGTTGCTCAAATCGCCTTGCCTTCTCCGAGTACAGCGTACTCATGGCTATATCAAAGGCGCGGGTCGGTCTCACCAATCCTGTTCTTGGCATTCAGGCCTGGGTATTTCACTATACCCATTTTCTCACAGCAACAGCGGGTCTTTCCTGGGCACACCAGTACTTCCTGTGACTCTCTCCACAGGTGGACACCGCACTAGCACAAATGTCAGGGGTCTTTCCTGGGCACACCAGTACTTCCTGTGACTCGCTTCACAGGTGGACACCCTATGACATCAAGCATCACAAAAGGGCCTTTCCTGGTTCCACCAGTACTTCCTGTGCCTCAATCACAGGTTGGACCCAAAACCATCACATGGCTATTTTCCTGGGCTACCACCCCAGTACTTCCTGCTACTCCTTTTCGCAGGCATAACCCGTAGACTCCTTACACTACACGTTTATCACGGAGTCTTCTCCGGTTCGTATGCAACATCACCAATCCAGACTAACCTGTCCAGATGGGCTTCACACAACATGCCTATTCCGTACTCCATTTCCGGATCTATATGCTAACACAAGGGGATTCAAGCATCCACCCAAAGATTTCCAAAATCAGCCACCTCTTGGTGGGGGAAATCACAAAATATGCCAAAAAGGAAAGCCTTCACATGGCTAGGAAGAAAAGTCATTACCCTTGACGACCGCTTCGGTGCCATGGACTCCAAGCTAGCTTGCAAGACTCGCAAGAGAGTTTCCTCCGCAACGCTGGCTTCGGATCTCTCGTCGGTAAACCGCAGCACCACCAACAGCAGCCCCCTTTCCTTCTTCCTCCTCCTTTCCCTCTCTCTTTCTCTCGTCACTTGAAGAAAATTCAAGGCCAAAGAAAATGAGAAATCTTTCTCTGATTTCGGCCCTTAAGGAAAAAGAAGAAGAAGCTTCAGCCCTTGGATCTAGACTGAAGGAATGGACGGCCACGATTCTGCCAAAAACACATATTTTGACCCGACACGGCCTCGAACACGGCCGTGTGCCAGGCCGTGTGCCTCAAGCGGTGGTCAACCGACTTATCCAAACCAGTGACACGCCCACAGGACACGCCCGTGTCATGGGCCGTGTCACCAACACGCCTTCAGACACGCCCGTGTCTGTGGCCGTGTACCTGGATGAAAAAAATCCCAAATCATCCCGAGACTTCACACGTCCTGTGACACGCCCGTGTCCCAGGCCGTGTGCCCAGACACGGCACAAAGACACGCCCTGTCGAAACCTTCGGCGGGCAGAGTTCGTCACCTAATTTGACACGCCCTGTGACACGCCCGTGTCACAGGCCGTGTTCAACACTCGACACTCACTTCTCGACACTCGACGATCGTCGAATAAAACTCGTCGAGCATGCGACACGGCCTTGGACACGCCCGTGTCCTGGGCCGTGTGCCTCCCTCTCGACGCATCGTCGAGAGAAAAATCATCGAGACAAAGCCCAATCGTCGACACAACCTCGACACGCCCTGCGACACGCCCGTGGCGCAGGCCATGTCAACTGACACGCCCTGGGACACGCCCGTGTCACAGGCCGTGTCACTCAAAATTTCCTGTTTCTGCACTTTGAGCTGTTACAAATGGTCCTCAAGTTAAGTGTGTTAAAGATGGTATTTGCTCAGCTTGTCAAAAGGGCAAGCAGACTAGATCCACCTTTAGAAGCATATAAAACAAAGATGCTGTGAGGTGTTTATACCTCTTGCATATGGATCTCTTTGGTCCAATGCCAGTTCACAGCTTAGGTAGGAAGGTCTATACCTTTGTAGTTGTAGATGACTACTCAAGGTTTTCCTGGGTGTTCTTCTTAAGACAGAAATCTGAAACACCTAGTGTCTTCCATAGCTTTGTCAAGCAAATTCAGAATGAACTAGACAGTACAGTGGTCAAGATTAGAAGTGACCATGGTACTGAATTTCAGTCTTATAGCATGACAAAACTATGTGAAGACTTTGGGATATTTCAAGAGTTTTCTTCACCTAGAACACCTCAGCAAAATGGCATTGTTGAGAGGAAGAATAGGACCTTGATTGAGGCTGGTAGGACCCTATTAAGTGATACATCACTGCCAGAATATTTCTGGGCTGAAGTAGTTAATACTGCATGTCATGTTATAAATAGGGCTACCATCACTAAAAGACTAAACAAGACCCCCTATGAAGTTGTGAAAGGCAGGAAACCAAACCTATCCTACTTCAGGATCTTTGGTTGCAAATGCTTCATACTTAACAATGGGAAGTCTTACTTAACTAAGTTTGCTGCCAAGTGCCAAGAGGGAATTTTTGTTGGGTACAGCAATAATAGTAAGGCTTATAGAGTCTACAACTTGTCTACACAAGTTGTAGAAGAATCTGTACATGTAGTATTTGAGGAGACTAAACTTATTAATAATGAGTTGTCTAGTAGTGTATGCAGCCCCACAGGTTTAACAAAGAAGATGGACAAGCTCACTTTAGAAGAAGAATCTACTGCAAGACAGCAAGTAGAAGACAGTGGTTGTTGTCCAGGGGGAGAACTACATGTACCAAATGCAGAAGAAGTACAAGGAGTACAGCAAGATGATGAAACTAAAGAGGTTCAACCAGAAGTCAGGATGCCTCCAGCCAATAGGCATCTTAGAGATCATCCAGTAGAGCAGATTATTGGAGATCCAAGACAAGGGGTACAAACAAGGAGTAGGAATCTGAATGCAGCAATCTACTCCAGTTTTCTATCTCAAGTTGAACCTAAAAAGTTTGAAGAAGCCATTCTAGATCCACAATGGACAGAAGCAATGCAGGAAGAGCTTAATCAGCTCAAGAGGTGCAAGGTCTGGGAACTTGTTCCTAAACCTAAAGACCACAATATAATAGGAACCAAGTGGATCTACAGGAATAAGATGGATGAACAAGGGGTCATCATTAAGAATAAAGCAAGATTGGTTGCTAAAGGATATAAGCAGGAAGAAGGTATTGATTTTGATCAAACCTTTGCTCCAGTAGCCAGACTGGAAGCCATAAGGATGTTCCTGGCCTATGCAACCTTTCAAGGATTCAAAGTTTACCAAATGGATGTCAAGTCAGCATTTCTAAATGGTAATCTTAAAGAAGAAGTCTATGTGGAACAGCCTTCAGGTTTTGTTGATTCAACTTTACCTAATCATGTCTATAGACTTAGGAAAGTTTTATATGGGTTAAAGCAAGACCCTAGGGCTTGGTATGAAACCCTATCTAGTTTCCTCATTGAGAACAAGTTCTCAAGGGGGAAAATAGATAAGACTCTATTCCTTAGGGAATCTAGAGGCAAAGTAATACTAGTCCAAATATATGTAGATAACATTATATTTGGGTCTACTGAAAGTAGCCTTTGCAAAAAGTTTGCAAAACTTATGCAAGGTCAATTTGAGATGAGTAGTATGGGAGAGCTGAAGTTTTTCTTGGGTATCCAAGTTAAACAGACTGAGCGTGGTTTATCCATATGTTAGTCCAAGTTCACCCTAGAACTCATAAGGAAGTATGGTATGGATTCATCCAGCACCATGAAGACTCCTATGGGGTCAAGTATGTCTCTTAGCAAGGATGATGCAGGGAAACCTGTAGATGAAACCTTGTATAGAGGGATAGTTGGCTCCCTATTATACTTGACTGCAAGTAGACCAGATATCAAGTATGCTACATGTGTTTGTGCAAGGTATCAAGCCTGCCCTAAAGAGTCTCATTTGACAGCAGTCAAAAGAATATTGAGATATCTAAAGGGCACTCCCTATCTAGGCCTCTGGTACCCTAGGAATGGGGATTTTGAACTAACAGGTTATTCAGATGCAGACTTTGCAGGATGCAAAGAAGATAGAAAAAGCACTACTGGAACCTGTCAATTCCTAGGTGGGAGACTAATTTCATGGAGTTGAAAAAAGCAAACCAGTGTGGCTATCTCCACTGCAGAGTGAGAGTATGTGGCTGCAGGAAGTTACTGTGCTCAACTTCTGTGGATACAACATCAGCTTGAGGACTATGGATTTCAGGTAAGTAGAACTCCACTCTTTTGTGATTCTACTAGTGTTATTTCAATAGCTAATAATCCTGTATCCCATAGTAGAACAAAACATATTGAAATTAAATATCATTTTCTTAGGGAGCATGTAGAAAGAGAAGATATTTTACTTGAATATGTTAAAATAGATGAACAACTAGCTGATATGTATACTAAGCCCCTAGAAGAAGCTAAGTTCAATAGATTTAAAATTGAACTAGGAATGATAAACTTAGAGTAAGTTTACAGAATTGGAAATGACTAAGTAAAAAGGTGTCGACACATAGAGATTTCTGTGTCGACACAGAAAGTAGGTGTCGACACTTCAGGAAAAAGGTGTCGCCACATCTAGGAAGTTGGTGTCGACACTTCAGAATATTAGTGTCGACACATGACAAGTTGGTGTCGACACAACCAAAGTGGTGTCGACACTTAAGTTTTACTCAGAATTTTCTAAGTAAGGTCTCGACTATGTGTCGAGTTGTGTGGTGTCGACACATAAATAAGTGTCGACACATAAAAACTGTTGACTAAACTTGTGTCGACACATATGTGTTGAGACATTATAAGTCAGTGTCGACACTTATTGCCAGTGTCGACACAATTTAAGTTAGCTGTCCCGCCTGTTCATCTTCAAAATTAGAAAGGTATAAATAGGGTTTTGCCTTAGTTTGTCGACACGCTTTCAAAGTTTCGAGACCAAACTTCTGTGTCGACACCTCTCTTCTCTCAAGACAAATTCTACAAACCCTAATGGCGCCAAAGCTTCAGGAGAATGTCAACGAAGGATACGAGCTAGTGCGCGGTGCTTTTGAGGATGTCGATCAAGACATTAAGGCTGTCGTAACCCTAGTAGCCGATTTAGGATTAGAATATCTAGTGTCTGAACCTACTAAAATCTGGAAGAAAGAGGTACTAGAATTTCTCAGTGGATCCAAGATAGATGAAACTGGATTCAAAATCAAATCCAGGGTTCATGGTGAGAAGGTGAAGGTGCCACCTAAAAGTTTGAGGAAGATTCTACAGCTACCAAGAATTAAAGAGGAAGATGAGGTTACAGCTACAAAGACCAGGGAAGCTCTAACCTGGTGTGGACTAGATCCTAAGATGAAGCTTGGATCAGTGTTTCTTAGAAAAGACATGAACAACCAAGGGAAATTCCTCTCAGAGATTGTTGGCAAAGTCATACTCAGCAAGCCAGGAGGGCATAACAGAGTGTCTGCCCATATGTTTAGTATAATGACAAGGCTAATCTTCACTCTAAAAACTGACTGGTCTATGGTAGTTTATGAGAAGATTAAAGAAAGCTTGAAGAAGCCCAACCTGGGCATGATTTTAAGTCTTTACCTTGTTGGTGTAATACCTGAAGTTATGAGTACAGCTGCTGGAAGTAAAATAAATCATATGAGAAAAATGGACATGAGGTTGTTCTCTAGATGGGATAGGGTGTTGTCTAAAGAGATGCCAACTCCTGAGAAGAAAGTTCCTGAGAAAGTATCACCCCCCAAGAAGAAGAGAAAAATTGCTCCAGTGGCTCAAGAGTCCACTAGCAGCTCAGATAGTGAAGAACAGGTTGTCTTCACTTCAGTTGAGAATGCGGAAGAGGTTGCTGTGAAGTCTCCAGCTCCTCAAGATGATGCTGAGATCCAGGGGGAGCTACCTCAAGCTAGCCTCATACACAAGGATCAAAGCCAGGGGGAGCTTCCAGTTGTAGATGAACCCACTACACTGGAAAGTGAACAAGCAACAAACATTATCCTAGAGGTAATCACTGAACTCAATACTTTAGATTTTCCTATGGAAGATACTGATTTGTCTGATGTTCATCAGCAAACTCATCTGGATAAGCAAGTCCCAGATGCTGTCTTGGAAGACACATCTGTTGCAGCTCCAATAGTTCCTGATTCAGTGGTTGAAGAGCCAAGACATTCTCCTGCTCATTCTCAACAAGAATACACCATGGAAGATTTATTTCTAAATCTTGATCAAGAAGATTTTGATAAGGAAACTGCTGCTGAAGAGGAGAATGCTCCAGTTCAGGGGGAGCAAGTGCACATTCATGAAGTCCCTGCAAGACAGTAAACTGAGAAGGCACAAGATGTGCAGATAGAAAGGCCCCCAAGCCCTAAGGAGAGGGTGGATATAGTCAGCTCCTCAGCTTTTGAAGATGAGGAGGCTACCAGGGCTAAGAAGCAGAAACTTTATGTATTCAAAAGAAGGAGTAAAAGTTATAAGAAGGCTCTACAATCAATTGCACCACAGCCTATAGTTCAGCAAACACCATCAGTTGATTATAGTACATTGATGGTTGCTATGCAGATCAAGTTGGATGAGCACAGAAAGGCAATTGAGAAGTATGTGGATGAAGGGCAGAAATCATTGCAATTTGATCTGGCCCAGGATATTAAATCCATAAGATTTGAGATGAATCTTAACAAGAAGGAGATGACAGACTGCTTCCATAAAGGGGGGAATGCAGTGGTGTACTTAGCTACACACCAAGAAAAGATTAAGGCTCAAGTTGATGACATAGCCCTGAAGCAAGGATATGTACTTGAAAATCAACTTAGAATGAATGACAATTTTACAGAATCTCATAATGCAATTATCACAGAACTAAAGAACATAGCTGCTGGACCTTCTACCTCTACTGCTACTGTTAAAGCTGAATTTGATAAGGTATTTCAAGAAGAAATCAATGCTGTTAAGACTGCTATTCAAGACTCCCAGAAGGCCATATCTGAACAACTTAAAAAGCTCAAACCTTTCTTTAAAGATGGAGTCAGATACTTGGATAATCAAATCAGATTCCAGAAGGATGATGTCAGAGATCACATGGCTAGAGAAGTCATAAAGGGGGAGAGAGTTTTAGTCAAAGCTAGCTCTGATCATGCTAAATGGATATCTAATTCCATCAGAGCTACACTGGGCTATCCTCCACTTTGTGATGATGACAATGTTGCTGAATCTGGAATTCAGCCTGCCTATTTAGGAGGGGAGCAAGCAGAAGTGGCTCAAGTTATCTATCCTCCTCCAGATTTTGAAATGGTGCAAGCTGATATTCATCACATGTATAGCCCAACTGAAGGGAAGTCTAATGTCATTCTGGAAAAAGTGGTTCAGCCTATATCTGAAGCTATGCAAGCAGCTCTTCAGAAAGAAGAAGAAGCTCTACAGAAAGAAGAAGAGACTAGACTTTCTAAGAAGAGGTTTAGGGAACAAGCTGAACAAAGGCCAGACTTTGAGCAGTGGAGCCCTACCTCTAGAAACATTATATTAACTGCCTGGAAAGCTGCCAAAAATAACATTCAAGACAGGAACAAGTGGTTCTCTGAGGCTGAATGGAGAAAACATGAAACTAGACAGGAGGCCATAGTTCAACATAGAAGGAAGGCCAAGATGGGAAAGCTACCTCCTACTGCTCTGCAGCCTAGCAAGTACTTTCCCAAGCCTTACCATTATTTTGAAAGGCAGAAGATTAAAGCAGAAGAGCTTAAGAAGAAAGATCTGAAAGGCAAGAAGCCTGCTGATGCTGAAGTTGTTGATGCTCCTGTTCAAGCTAAAGTTCAAGTTGGCAAAGGAATAGTGATTAAGGAGCCAGAACTGAAATAGAATTAGAATTTTCTTGAAGTTTACTTTGTAATCTTTTTGATGTAAAACATTTTGTGAACTTCTGAAAATGAATATGACAGATATTAGAACAATGTGTTATATGTTAAAACTATTTCATATTTGTTCTGTGATGATGTCTATATCTATTTCATATTTGTTCTGTGATGATGTATTTGTATACATGTGTGATTAATACATGTTTATGTTTACCCCGCTGTATATAATCCTGCTTTACATCATTTTGTAATTTTATTTATGAATGGTGTATAACATTGACTAAGGGTTATGACTTCTCCAAATAGGGGGAGATTGTTGGGTACATTGGTTTAAATGTACCTGATTTGAAGAAGCCTCACCCAACTCAATGATATACATCAAAATGTATTTGATGTATTTTCAGTTACTTGTGCAGGTTAAGTATTTGCAGGAATAAAGCAAAAAGTTTCTAAGTTCATGTGTCGACACTCAGAGGGAAAGTGTCGACACTTAAGAAGACTTGTGTCGACACCCAGGCAAGCAGTGTCGACACTTGGAGTCATTGTGTCGACACCAGGGATGCTGAGTCGACACCAGACACAAAGTGTCGACACAAGGAGCTATGTCGACACTCAATGAAGAAAGTACCGTAAAGCAGTGTCGACACTTAACAACAGTGTCGACACCTAGAAGAACTATGTCTACACTAGAAAGTGTCGACACTTGGAGCTGTGTCGACACTCAGCAAAAGTTAGCAGAGACTAAGTATAAGTGTCGACACTCAGAACAATGTGTCGACACTCAACAGAAGAGTCAGCACTTGAAGTAAGTGTCGACACCCAGAACAATGTGTCGACACTCAGCTGAAGACTCAGCACTTGAAGAAAGTGTCGAAACATGGAACTGTGTCGACACTTAGCAAAGAACAGCAAAGTTCAACAAAATATTCTAAGTACAAGTGTCAACACTAAGGGAATGTGTTGACACTCAGCTGAAGTCTCGACTGAAGAAGAAAGTGTCGACACCCAGAGCAATGTGTCGACACTCAACAAGTATCAACACTGAAGACATGTGTCGACACTAAGAAGCAGTGTCGACACTTGACAGATACAACACATGAAGATGTGTCGACACAAAGGTGTTGTGTCGACACTTAGAAGAATTCAGCAAAATTCTGAAGAACAAGTAGTTGTGTCGACACTCAATTTCAGTGTCGACACATGAAGGAGAAACTGTGTCGAGACATAGAATCTACAATACAAGGAGTTGTGTCGACACCTTGTAGACTTGTGTCGACACTTACATAACTTGTGTCGACACTTGGTCTATAAGTGTCTACACTTAAAGACAGAAAGTCTCGAAACTTTCAGACAGTTAGAGAACTTTCAAGAACTGACTGGATGACTTGACAGCTGCCGTTCCAACCGGTCTACAGCACTTGTCAGAGTTGTCAGAATTCAGTTATGGACCGGACCAGCCAGTTACCATGAAGAAGGCCTATAAATAGGCTTATGCTGTCTCCAGAAATTTGTTGTTCAAATCATTGATCAAGTATTCAACAAAGAAGATCTAGCTATTCCTTGAAGAATCAAGTGCAGATCTAAGAAGTTGGAGAGAGAGAGCTCCATCCAAGAAATCAGCCATTGGAACTAGGCTGAGAAGAAGAGTTCAGATTTATTCTGAATTCTAAGTTTCAGAGGTCAAGGATCAACTACAGAAGGAGTCAATCTTATTGAGTTCTAATTTCAAGAAGCTTTGAAGGAAGCTAAGTCAGATTGATTCCAGCTGAGTTCTTCCAAGAACTCATCAAGAGACTCACAACTCCCCTCTCTTGTCTTTGGGTTGCTGAGTTAACAATTGTATAATCATTTTTATCTTGTAGGATCCTTTGCATCTGAGTTTTGTAAGCCTGTAATTATAAAGGCTGAGTGTAGGGCTTTGAGAGCCTGAGTGTAGGAGATTGAAATCTCTGAGTGTAGGCCTTGGTGGCTTAGTGTAGGCCTGGGTGGCTGAGTGTAGGCCTTTGTGGCTGAGTGTAGGCTTTGTGAAAAGCTGAGTTGTAGGGCTATGGGCCTTAGGTGTAGGAACCAGTTTGGGTTCTGAGATAGTGGAGAAGTTTGGCCGAATCTAGTACACTACTAGATAGGCGAAGGGGGAAAGTGGATGTACCCAAAGCTTGGGGAACCACTATAAAACTCTGTGTCTACTGTATGATTGTTGTTGGCTGTGATTGTTGCATATGTGTTGTGTTATAGTAGATAGAATTCTGTGAAATTAACTGATTGCTGCCATAAAAAGTTAAAAAGAATTAGGTCACCTATTCACCCCCCCCCCTCTAGGTGTTTAGGTACTATATCTTTCACCTCTATTTGTGGCTGGCTAGCTGGCTTCATTGGGAATTTATTCCACAGGCCATAATGAAATGAATGGAGGGCTTGGGAAAGGGGAAGAGTGTGTTCCACGGTCTTCCCCTATTACTCCCCTCTCTTTCTCTCTCCTCCATTAAAGGAAATTTGGAGTTTTCTCTCTCCTGCCTATCAAGGCTGAAATTGTCATCTCTCTAGCCTAATGGCAGCCCACTTACTCATATTTTTCATGGAAATAATGTTAGGCCAAATGGAAAGAGGGCTTGAGCTTAGGTTAGCCCATTTGAGCTAGGTTTGACCTAATTAGACTAGGGTTGATTTAGGTCAATTTGACCTTTTTTATTTGCCATCAATGGGTCCTTGGTGACCCATTGGACTCCCCTAAGATCTAGGTAGGGTTGGGTAGGGTTGTCTTGGCACCTTGAAGGTAACTTGACCCTTAGTAAGTGCACTTTGACCACTTTGGGGCTATAGTTGACTTGGATTAACTTAATGACTAAGGTTGACCCCAATGTGTCCTTGGTGACAAATTGACCTCAATTTAGGGTTAGGAGGGCATGGGTGGGGTCCACTTGGCTATTGGAAGGTCAATTAAGCCTAAGTAGGCTAGTTTGACCCATTTAGGGTTAGGGTTGACTTAGGTCAACTTAAGCACTTTGACTTCCCACAGTGGGTCCTTAGTGGCCCTATGGACTACCCAAGGTGTTAGGGGTGTTGTTGTAGGGTCATGGGATCATGGTGTAGCCCTAAAGTCAAACCTTAGGTCTAAATGTTGAGGATGAGCTATAGGAAAACCAAGGTGATTTTTCACCTTGGGCATTGCCCACTTGGTTTAGAGCTTCTGATGGTTTTGTCATGACCTAGTCATGAAAAAACAAAATCCTAGGGGTCTAGTTGTTTGAGGGATGTTACAAATACCAATATATAAAAATAAAAATTTTGTCCAAAAATTAGGGTTAAGCCTACGGGGGTTTCTACTGAAATAAAAGAAACTTGTAACATCCCTAAGGTTTAAGGTATAAATGACTCGAAGATCTCCGGGTAGTTTGGCTGCATCAAGTCTTGTGGCTCCCATGTATGCTCCTCCTTCCCATGGTTTCTCCACAAAACATTGACTAGCAGAACCTTCTTGCATCGCAAGACCCGCACTACCGTATCATCGATCCTGATCGGCTCCAAGCTAGCTGATAGATCTGAGGCCACCAGACCGTCGGTTGTGGAAATCAGCTGCTCAGGGCATAGTAGAGCCCTCCATAGTGAGGAGACGTGGAAGACGTCATGCAATCCTGCTAACTATGGAGGTAGCTCCAGTCTATAAGCGAAGGGGTCGATTCACTACAGGATCCTGTAAGGCCCCATATATCTCGGATTGAGCTTCTTCCGCCTACGAACCTGTGAGGCTCCAGGCATCTACCGTATCTTCAAGAAAATCTGGTCTCCCACCTGGAATTCCACATGATGATGCCTCGCATCTTAATATTTGTCCTGCCTGCTCTGGGCTTCCATCATCCTGTCCCGAATCAATCTAACCTGAGCATCAGTATCCTCCATAAACTCCGAGCTGAGTGTCTGCAGATCTTCATCCTGAATCCATGATAGTGGGTTCCTGCACCTCCGCCCATATAATGCCTTGTAAGGGGCCATGCCTATGCTGGAGTGATGGCTATTGTTCTACGAAAACTCGATCAGCCGCATCAATCTCTCCCAAGTCTCGCTGCAGTCCAAAATACATATGCGCAGAAGATCTTCCAATGTACGGTTGGTGCGCTCCATCTGTCCATCAGTTTGAGGGTGAAAAGACGTGCTGAATGTCAACCGAAAACACAGATGGTCCTGAACTGACCTCCACTCCTTGGACATAAACTGACCATCCCGATCTGAAATGATAGTCCTGGGTACTCCATGATAACGCACAAACTGCTAGATGAATCTCCGTAGTAATACACTGACCGGAGAGTATTTCACCACTAGAATGAATCTGGCCACCTTCATTAGTCTGTCCATTATCACCAAGATTGTGTCATTCCCTGCATGAGACCGGGGTAGCCCATGTATGAAATCCATGGCTATATCCTCAAATTTCCACTCTGGCACCGGAAGTGGCTGTAGTAATCCGACCGGATTCTTGTACTCTTCCTTTACGAGTTGTCAAGCCTCACAATGCGTCACAAAATACATAATGTCCTTCTTCATGCCCGACCAGTACATTGTCTTCTTCAAATCTACAACCATCTTGGTGATCCTCGGGTGCACCGAGTATCTGCTATAGTAAGCCTCCATCATGATGTCCTCCCGAATCCGGCCTCTTACCGGTATATAAACCTTGCCTCTGAAACATAGGAGCCCATCTGTCAAGGAGTAATCCCCTGCCGTGCCTTCCTCCAAGGCCCTAAATATCGGCTCCGCTCTCGCATCCAACCTCTGCCCGTCTCTAATGCAACCCTGAATGTCATCGGTGGTAATCATCGATTCTAGGTACTCCATGTATATCTCCGGATCATCCTCGGACACTAGTGATATTTCCATCTTCTTAAACGACTCAACCAACTCAAAGGCTATAAGCAGTGGTCCTACTCCTGACGTACTCACTCTCCTGGTCAGAGCGTCTGCGACCATGTTTGCTTTCCCGGGATGGTAGTGTATGGTGTACTGGTAGTCCGACAGAAACTCCACCTAGTATCTCTACCTGATGTTCAGCTCCTTCTGCATGTCTACGTACTTCAAGTTCTTGTAGTCTGAGAAAATGTCGCAGTGAAACCTGTAGAGGTAGTGTCGCTAGATCGTTAGAGCAAATATAACCGACCCCATCTACAAATTGTGCACCGGGTAGTTCTGCTCATGTTTCTTCAACTGACGGGTAGAGTACGCTATCACGTGCATGTTTTGCATCAGAATGACACTCATCCCCTGATAGGAAGCATCCATGTACACCTGGAATCCTTCCTTCCCTGATGGAATAGCAAGGTTGGGGGCTGAGGTAAGCCGACCCTTCAGCTCCAGAAAGGCAGACTAGCATTATGGCGCCCAAATAAAAGGAGACTCCTTCTTCATCAGGGACGTAAGAGGGAAGGCAATCTGAGAGAACCACTCAACGAATTTTCTATAATAACCGGCAAGTCCTAAGATACTCCCAACATCCGTGGTCGTATTCAGTGGTGGAAAATCTCGTACTGTCTGGACCTTCACCGGGTCTATTTCCAAACCTGCACCACTGATGACATGGCCCCAAAAGGCCACCTCCTTTAGCTAGAATTGGCACTTGCTGAATTTAGCATACATCTTATACTCTCGGAGCTTCTCCAAAGTCAAAGCCAGATACCTCGCAAGCTCCTCTTTAGTCCGCGAATAAATAAGGATGTCGTCAATGAATACGATGACGAAGACATCCAGATATTCTTCGAACACCCGGTTCATCAAGGGCATGAATGCAGAGGGTGCGTTCGTTAGCCCAAAGGGCATCACGGTAAACTCGTACAGTCCATATCTAATGCTGAAGGCTGTCTTCGGGATGTCCTCCTCCTGAATGTGTAGTTGGTAGTACCCCGATCTCAGGTCCAGCTTTTAGAACCAATGAGCTCCCTCCAGCTGGTCAAATAGCTCATTTATCCTTAGCAAGGGATACGTATTTCGGACCGTCAGCCTATTCAGGGCCCGATAATCAATACACAGCCGAAGTGTCCCGTCCTTCTTTTTGACGAATAGTACCAGAGCTCCCCATGGTGAAGAGCTAGGCCGGACAAACCCGGCTTCCACTAAATCTTGAAGTTGGCTTCAAAATTCCACCCACTCCTTAGGGGCCATTCAGTAAGGAGATCTGGATACCGTCTTAGCCCTCGGCATGAGCTGAATCTGGAAGTCCTTCTCTTGGTACAGGGGTAGCCATGTTAGCTTCTCCGGAAATATATCGGAAAAGTCCTGCACCACTCGAATATCTAAAATAGAATCATTGGCCATGGCCATCTCGAAAAGAACCTGATATACTTTATCTCCCTACAGGTGGGCCTTGACAGCCTGCATAGACGATAATAATATGTGGGGGGCTGGTAAAATACATTCGATAACAATAAAGGAGCATATGTGCCTTACAGTGATCCTCTTCACCAAGCAGTCAATCAGGGCATGGTTCTAGTGCAACCATGTCATGCCCAGGATCAGATCATAGTCTGGCATCCTCAGGATCATCACTGGTGCCTCAAACACCTTCTCGCCGATCTCTGCCTCCATTTTACTATTAGAAGAGGTCATTAGCTCTGATCCATCTGGTAGACACACCCTCATCGTCTTTCATGTGAAATGCTTCGCGCCTGCCAGTCCTTTCATAAAATCGTCTGACACAAATGAGAGTGAAGCACCGGTGTCGAAGAGTGTGTGAATGGGCTTGCCACTGATGAAAACCATGCCTGAGGTAATTAAGTGTCTTAGTATTCTAGTTATAGTTTTTCTTTTCTTAATTTATAACTAGTCTATGTCTATGAAAACTAGTTCTTAGGAAGGAAGGAATTTAAATGTACTGGCATACCTGCTATAACCTACTCCGGGTTTCGAGGTTGTACCAGATCTAGAGCATACACCTGCTCCCTCTCTGGCATGTGGCCTCTGCCCTGATATCCCCGTACTCGGTTGTGTCCTCGGCCACCAAACTGTCGAGGAGGTGGGGCACCCTAAAGTGTTGGTGGGGTTGCTCGCCTCATAGGATAATTCCTCTTGAAATGTCCCGGCTGATTTCACTAGAAGCATTCCAGTGCCTGCTCTGTTGTCCTTGGTATCTCCAGCATCTGCAAGGGCTGGGGAGCCAATACCCCCTGGTTCCTCTGCTCCTATCTAATCTCCTAATGGGGTTGATCCCGATTCCTTCTCTCCCCAATGACCTGGCCTCGAGGACGGTCTTTATGGCCTTCAATCACTGCATCGTCAGTCGGTCTCTTCCGACTCTTGACTGTAAGCTAATCTGCTTCCCGTTTCTTGGCCATTTCCAGAATCCTGGCCAAGCATCCCTCGGAGACGAAGAGGAGGGTCTGTCTCATGTCGTCGTGTAGCCCCTTGTAGAACACCTGACGTAGCCAGCGTCATCCAACTAATAAGAGTCCGCATAGCAGGCTAGGTGAGTAAACTCCTGGTAATACTCCAGCACTCTCCTGTTTCCCTGCCTCAACTGCAGAAACCTATCCTCCAACTCATCCCTTGCGGACTGAGGTACGAAATGTCCCAGAAGTGATGCTCTGAACTCTCCCCAAAAGATATCTACGCAATCCATATCCATAAAAGTGGTGTCCAACTGTGACTTCCACCACCTCTTTCCATGTGACTCCAGGCAGGAGACTGCCAAAGCAACTGCCTCCTCAGTGGGGCATCGAATCCCCGCAAGCATCTCATAGATGGTATCTAACCATTCCTCCGTCCGAACTGCCGACTCCGTCCCTAGGTGGGATGGAGGGGAAAGTCCCCGGAAGACACTCATCATGTTGGCCCCGGGATTTGGCTGTGGAGTCGGGGCTTGTTTAGCTCTGAAGGCCTCCATAATGGCCGTCAGTGTTTGCCCATTTCCGTCTACTGAAATGGATCTGGAGCCAGTGGAGGTGGAACTATATTCGGAGCCTGAGGTGTCCCCTGCTATGGAGTAGGGTTCGTCGCAGGCTACAAGGAAAATTCTAATTGTTAGATAGCGTACAAATGAAATAAAAGAAAAAGAAAAATGGACTTCTACATGTGATTTCCCTTATGGGCACACCACCACTTCCGCTACTAGTTTGTCCATAAACTAAGCTCGCGCGGGGGTGGCCTAAGGTGTTTTGTGGATTACTACTCTTTCGATCGAGGTTTCGCTCTGATACCACTTGTAAGACCCCTTTTTTTTCTTTGTCAACCTCAGGGGTCTTATGCCCAGAATCTCCATTTTGCGGTGGCACCGACACTTGGGAAGGCCGCCACTACAAAATGTCGATTCTGCCGGCCTTTTCGATCATCAAAAAGAGAGTAGTAATCATAAACTGAAATATATTTGAGTCCACAACCATCATATATAAATGTGAAACCACAAAAAGCACATAAATATAGAAAAGCGTGAGTACTACAATAGAACAGTACAAATGAAATATAAACGGGCTTATGCCCGGTACATCAGATCCTCACTGCAATCTCTCTCGTGGAAGCTAAAAGACTAATCACTCACGGAGCTGGTAGCTGGTGCTCCTGTTCTAGACTGGCCCACATCCATGAGCACCGTACTCTTTTGGTGATACGCCCCCTGCTGTTGCTCCCTGTCTCCCATCCGGAGTCCCTGGAATGTTGTGGTCCGAAAGCTGTTAGTCATAAGGACTAAGTCCTATCATCCCCTATCCCTCCTCCATGGCTCCTAGGCACTGAGCTGGGAGGAGGAAAGGGAAAGTATGAAGGTGGAGAATGAAACGAGCAGGTGACAGTGGAACTAATCTAGCAGTTATATATATAATGTATAAATAGCTAAGAAAGAAAGGTACAAACTAGCAGTTCTACAAAAGTAAACGTTAAGGTAAGCAAGTAGAGTAGAGCAACACAGGTAGGAAAAACATTCTAGGAAGTAAGTAACCTTAACTTATATGAATGTCCACATAAACTTATAAGTTAAGTGGTCTTCTGTAAGGCTCCCACCGTATAAAAAGTCTCATACCAATTTATACGTTGGGGTGTCGGTTGTATGCAAATATGAGTGTAGTGATATGCTATGTCATGATTCATGCAAGTGCAACTTACGCACACGACTCTATGCTCACGGTCCTTTAGTTCCCCCTATTTGGGCAGCTAGCTTCACTCCCAGGAACCTCCGTAGTGTCAAACAGAGACAGTTGGTTGGGCCCCCGAATCCTAGGCGGGTATCCATACTACCAGTGCTAGCCCTTACGTACGCCTCTAGAAGGACACAACCTAGAGTCTCCACGTACTATGCTAACCATATCTACCAGACTTTCCCTGACCAAGTGTCGCACACTGCCGAGTCAACGTATCGACGTCGATGTGAACAACCGTCCAATACCGAAGACTCACCACCTTAGTTTTGTATCCAAATCCTTCCGATCCACCGGTTCCCCGGACTATCCAGTCTGTTACATCTACCTTTCGAACCTATCGTCCGGATGGCTAATCAAACTAACCTAACCAACCTCCCGAGCTACTAGGGTGTGTGAATGTGTAACCCTAGTTATACTAGTTACTCTTGAAGTTTATTATTCTTACTGTTTAGGTTAGCCCAGGACAGCCCAAGGTATTCCCCGTGAAAGGCTCTCGAGGGCACTAGGAACTATGATGGTAGCTGAAGCCCATCGTTCCCTTTCGCAAGGCACTTACTATTATTCATTGTTACCCAACTCCCAATCCCTTTAATGTTGTACTAAATCTAACCCTAGTGTATTTTGACTCTTTCTCTCTCCACGGGGAAGACGATGTTTCGTCGACTCCGAGCACCTCTTAACACTAGTCAAACCTCCCACTCCTCATCATGACTCTGATGATAATCTTATTTCACTTATCAGATCAATACACTATTATCCCAACTCCCTAGGTTCATTTTGCACCATTTTATGACTTCTGCAGTGTTTACTAAATGTAGACCATCCTAAGCTATATGATGTATACATTGGGAGGTACTCCAAATTATCATCCAAAATCGATATAATATTTATTGGAGGTCTATCGTGGCATTATTAGCCTAAATCCAGAAGTTTATGATTTTCCTAATTAACTTGATAATTTATTTAATTTCTAAAGAAATCTAAATTCCTTAGTTTGAACATGAAGTACTATTTTCATGCATGCAAAATGTTCCACAAAATTATGATAATTACAAGACAACTATTTATCAATAAATTCAAGTTCTCCAAATTTTCAGTAAGACTTAACCTCTAAACAATAATTTTTGAACATAACCTACATTAACCAATTTAAAGTGACAAGTACTGCCCATATACTTCTAAAACTTCTGAGAAAATTCAAGGATAAATATAAAGACATATAAACAATCCAGATCAAGTTTCACAATTTATCAGTGAGTAATGAACTCTACACATAATTTTCTCATAATAATACAAGTTAACAAGTTAATGAACTAAGTACAACAATTATTCATCTAAAAATTGCACTAAAATTATCATATAATAATATTGGCCTAGAGAAACTTCTGATCAAGTTTCATAATTTTCCAATAAAAAGGGAGCCCTAAATTTATTAAAGTTCATATTCCCGTATTTATATACTTGTGAAGTAAATTTACATCTACAAATTACAATAAAATTCATGTATGATCATAATGGTCTAAAACTCACTCTGCCCCAATTTCATAATCATTTAATAGATATTAAGGTCATAATAAAAACATAATTAATTAAGGCTAATACTGGTATTGCCAAGGTGATACTAAAATTATTGATCTGAAATTCTCAAAAAAATTATCCAAGGTTTATAATGATATTATGACTACACTACCCAAGTCTCATAACTTTTCACAGAGTTCTAGTTACCTATCCTTCAATTTTAAGGATTGTGACCTAAATTAGGGTTAGGGTTTTGAGGGGTTTATCCATCTCTAAATCTACTAATATTTTCACCAGATGACTTCAGCTAACCTAGAGTCCTCTCTACAAAATTTCAAATCCATACAAGGGCATTTGACCACATGCCCTTCACAAACCCCCAAAGTCCAAACATAGGGTTTGTACTTGGGTCCTAGGTCAATCCTACCCCAAACCACCCCATAACCCATATGAGGGTGTAAAAAGTCATGAAAAACCAGTGGACCAAATTTCAGCCGATATTGAGGTGGTTTGGCCACCCAATCCCACAAGGTACAATTTTGACCTAAATACCCTTTTTAGGGCAAAACTAGGGTCTACTCATTTCCCAACCAAATCAACTGAAAATGAGGTGAAAATTTTTACAGAACCTCATGATGATCCTAAGGGCCACCGCCCTAAATTTGGGAGGGTTTGGATGTCATTAGGTATCCTAATTAATTTACCGTATGATTATTAAATAATTTCTAAAACTATAGCAAAATTATCAACAAAAATTCCAATTTTTGGACAGGACTAGGTATCGGTCAGAGTGACTCCCTGTCCAAATTTCAGGTCATTTGGAAAAGGGATGAAGTGGGGGCACTCATTTTAGTTTCTATCTAACGCTAGGTATAGAACCCACCAAACTGAGTGCCCTGGTCAAACCATGCACCTAAATTGGTTCAAACCACTTTTAAAATAATGTACACCCCTAGGGCTACAACTTTGATATTCATCACTTTTCCTGTAGGTATCCCAACGTATTTTTAATAAATTGAACATTAAATATAATTTTTGTGACAAAAATGAAATAATATGAAAATATATCCTATAGTTTAAATCAATCTCCAACACGAATCTTGAAGCGCATCCAGCGGCATCTGGTCGTCTTCAAGATCCAGCCGAAGGCCAGGATCATCCTATCCTGGAGCCACTTCCCGGCCAAATTCCCGGCTATCCGGCCACCTCCCTGGCCGTCCACCGCCACCTCCGTTGAGGTGGTGGTTATCGCCAAGTGGCAGCACAGACGCCGGAGGGGCGGATTCCGGTGATCCTGATGAGTTCAAATTTGCGGAAAAACCAGGAGAAAGCTTCTCCCGATCAGGCTCAATTGAGCCTGAATCTTGGACCTAACAATTCCTATGATCTACCCACATCGAGAGAGGAACGTGATGAGCTTGCTTGCGGCCTGGAGACGCGTCGATCGCCGGGATGCCATTTGTGGTGGAGGAGTCACCGGAGTTCTACAACTGAACAATGAAGTTGCTCGGGATCATCGGGGCAAGAGTGGAAACAAAAGCTTGGAGTCCTGTGATGCTTTTAAAATGATAAAATGGGGGAGGGGAGGGGACTAGCTGGTGGTGGCCATTAATGGCCCCTTAATACAAATTTTGGCCATGGTATGGGGGGTGAATATGGGCATAATCAGGCCGAGAAATGGCTGGGAATGCCTCCTCTCCCCTAGAGAAATTGATTCTAGCCCTTAATGGGGAGAGTTAAGTGGTTCAAGCTTCAAACCCATTAATGGCCTAGAAGCTTGAATTCGGCCATGGCTTGGGGGCTCCTCTATTGGTGGCTAGCTGGCTGGCTTCATTGAGAATTTATTCCACAGGCCATAATGAAATGAAAGGAGGGCTTGGGGAAGGGGAAGAGTGTGCCCCAAGCTCTTCCCCCGCCCCCCCCCATTACTCCCCTCTCTTTCTCTATCATCCACTAAAGGGAATTAGGAGTTTTCTTTCTCCTTCCCATCAAGGCCGAAATTGTCATCTCTCTAGCCTAATGGCAGCCCACTTACTCATATTTTTCATGGAAATAAGGTTATCCCAAATGGGAAGAGGGCTTTAGCTTAGGTTAGCCCATTTGAGTTAGGTTTGACCTAGCCTAGACTAGGGTTGAACTAGGTCAATTTGACCCTTTGAGTTGTCATCAATGGGTCCTTGGTGAACCATTAGACTCCCGTAAGGTCTAGGTAGGGTTGGGTAGGGTTAAATTGGCACCTTGGAGGTCACTTGACCCTTAGTAAGGGCACATTGACCACTTTGGGGCTAGAGTTGACTTGGGTCAACTTAGCCACTAAGGTTGACCCAATGGGTCCTTGGTGACCCATTGACCACACTTTAGGGTTAGGTGGGCATGGGTGGCGTCCACTTGGCTAGGGGAAGGTCAATTGAACCTAAGTAGCCTAGTTTGACCCATTTAGGGTTAGGGTTGACATGGGTCAACTTAACCACTTTGACTGCCAGCAGTGTGTCATTAGTGGCCCTATAGACTACACAAGGTGTTAGGAGTGTTGTGGTAGGGTCATGGGATCAAGGTGTAGCCCTAAAGTCAAACCTTAGGTCTAAATGTTGAGGATGAGCTATAGGCAAACCAAAGTGATTTTTCACCTTGGGCATTGCCCACTCGGTTTAGAGCTACTGATGGTTTTTTCATGACCTAGTCATGACAAAACAAAGTCCTAGGGGTCTAGTTGTTTGAGGGATGTTACACAGGTCGAGGTTTGATTTCAGTTTGCTTCCGCTTAGATGTTGAGAGTTGCAAGAGCATTGTTGTGAGGACTTGATGTATCGGGCTTAAGCCCGTTTATATTTCTATTTGTCTTTTGGCTTCAGTACTTTTTATCATGTGGACATTGCTGTGATTTATATTTCATATTATATATGATATGTGGGGTTGAACTTATCGGTGTACTTCTCTTTCTTTGGTGATTGTTAATGCCTGCAGGATCGGCATTTTATAGTGGCAACCCACCCGAGAATTGGTGTCACAAAAAAATGGAGATTCTGGGCATAAGAATCGATGGTTTAAAAGGATTAAATGGGGTCTTACAAAGTGGTATCAGAGGGAAACATCGATCCAAAGAGAAGAAGTCAACAAAAACCCTAGGACACCTTGCGCGAGCTTAGTTTGTGGACAAACTACCAGCGGAAGCAATTGTGTGCCCATAAGGGGAATCACACGCAAAGTTCTTCCTTTCTTTAGTTCCACTTGTACATTATCTAACAATTGGAATTCTACTTTGTGGCCTGCGATAAACCCTACCCCCAGCAGGGAGCACCTCCGGCTGCGAAGATCTTATCTTATAATTCTCTAGTCAACGAGTTAGACTCAACCCACTAGGAAACATGACTAACCATGATAACTTATAGTATGCCCTAGTCGGAAATAGACCTTCGGTAGAATCTTGGTTAAGGTAAGGAGATACCCAAAGAGAATAAAGGAGGAGTTTAACACGAGAATGACTACCTAAGACATAAACTCAAGTGTCCTTACGGTCCCTATCAAGGATTACTCAAACTGGTAGAACTGCTTTATGGAGAATTGAGGCCAATAATCTATTAGCAGAAGGGCAGAAGACACTTTGTCTCAACCCTCATACTAGTAATAAGATTACCCGGGGACAACAGCTAGGACAAACACCGAGGGTCGGATAGGAATTCAAGTTTGGAAGAGACTCATTTGGTATTAGAAACATTTTGAACCTGATAAGGTTGTCTTAAATGTGACTTTGAGGGTTTAAAGAATGGAGTATATCGACAAGCTTCAGGATGGAACCCTAAATCTAGGGTTGATGCCCTAGGGATTATGCGCCCTGCTAGGGCGGATATAATATGGTAATACCAAAGATACTTAGCCCAAGGTAGGTAGGGGATTATCTTTTGTTTATTAGGAGCAGTTACCTTTGCTCTGAAGATATGGAGGCACTACCCTTACGCTGTCCACTGCTATTTATTGTCTGACCATTAGAATTTGAAGTACCTAGATACATAGAAGAAGTTAAGCATCCGACAGAGATGCTGGGTGGAGTATTTGTAACGGTCCAGGCCCATCCCATGGGAACCCGCTGGCACCGCCGGCCTACCAGGGTCCAGACCCGGGCCCACCACTGGTAGTCAGCCTTTCACATTCAAGCCTGCAGGCCATGCACCCCAACCCCTCTCCAGCCCACCGGCGGGTTGTTGGTGGCCGCAACCTCCCTTTGATGAGGTAAACTCGATAGTGAAGCCCGCACTACGGGGACTTCCCAGGAGGTCACCCATCCCAGGATTTCTCCAGCCCGAGCACGCTTAACTATGGAGTTCAGGGCCTGCAGGCTTGAATGTGAAAGGCTGACTACCAGTGGTGGGCCCGGGTCTGGACCCTGGTAGGCCGGCGCTGCCAGCGGGTTCCCATGGGATGGGCCTGGACCGTTACAAAAAGTGCACTTTTAATTTGATTTCTGCTGTTTTTACTAATTGCAGACCTCCCTAAGCTAATTTGATGTACTCAATAGGTGATACTCTAAATTCTCCTCCAATAACTCTACAAATTTTACCAGAGGTCTATTATGATAAATATAGTCTAAATTCAGAAAATCATATTTTTCCCAATTAATCTACTATTTATTGAATTTTCCTCAAAAACTAGGCCATAGTCAATTTGAACATGAACCATAAGATTTTCTCAGGTAATGGCCTCCTAAAATTTGTATTCACTAAATAACAGAGAAATATTATTGGTTGCCAATTTTCATAATTTTCCAGATAGTTCTTGACCTCTAAAGGATTTATTAAAAATAATTCCTAAGATCAAATATAATGAAGGAAGTGCCACAAATATGTCTCCAATAATTATGTAAAAATTACTAGG
Organism: Platanthera guangdongensis; assembly: GCA_039583875.1. Lineage (NCBI taxonomy): Eukaryota > Viridiplantae > Streptophyta > Magnoliopsida > Asparagales > Orchidaceae > Platanthera > Platanthera guangdongensis. The sequence continues at coordinate 29,600,400 of CM077155.1, read as the reverse complement.
GCTTCATAAGGAACTAGAAACATCATGATGAAGAAATTAAAATTTTTTAGACCATTTAAATGTCATTATTAAATTTACCAAAGTTCCATAGAATTAAATAATTAAAGAAGCAACTACTAAATATCATTCTTCAAAAATTTCATAAAACTTTACAGAGATGGGTACCATGATTATAAGCCCCTTTGCTAAGTTTCATCAGATTTAATCAAGTATACGTTTCTCCAAAAATTCCTAAGTGAAAATTGTAAAACATGACTTTGTGAATACAGTACCAAAAATATTCATCCAAAATTTATTATAAAATTTCCAGAGATATATATACCCTAAACAACTACCCATTCAAAAACTCAGCCCTTTTCAGAAAGTTTTGGTATTAGATCTTATGATTTCAAAGCTAGTGCCCTAAACTAGGGTTATAGATTTAAGGGGTTTAAATTCTTCCAAATGCCCTAAAATTTTAACCACATGACCATAGTAACCCTATGGACATCATTCCCAAGTTTCAAGTCCATCCAAGGTCTTTTGACCCCAAATTCTTCAAACCCTAGAAATTTACCCTAAAGGGCCTACCCTAAAATTCTAGGGCTACCCTAGTCCAAACCACTCCAAACTTCATAAGTGAGTGTAATAAGTCAAATTATATCAGTGTCCAAAATTTCAGCCTCTGATGAGGGAATTTGGCCACTCAACCATCAAATAGTGGTTTTTGACCAAAATACCCTTATAAGGTCATATATAGGGTGGGTAAATTACCTATCCTAAACATCTCCAAATGAGCTAAAGTTTTAACCCTATACCTATCATGACATCTAAGACCACCCACCAAAATTTGGGGAGTTTTAAATTAATTAGGTCACATAATTAAATTAATCATGATTTATTAAATTTTTCTAAAAACTATAGAAACATATTCTCCAAAAATTCTAAATTTTGGACAGTTTCTAGATATGACTAAGACTTTCTCACTGCCCAAATTTCAACTTGTTTGGACAAGTAATGAAGTGTGGGCACCAAAAATAATTTCTGTTTAGGCCTAGGTATAGGTCCTACCAAAAAGGGGTACCCTGGTCTAACCAGTGGCCCAAAAGGGTCCAAGCAATTTTTGCTACAAACTAGACACCCGAAGCTACAATTTTCATGTTGGGCAGATTTCCATTCAGGGTCCCTAAGTATTTTTAAAAATTAAATACATTAAATACATCTAATGTGACAGAAATGAAATGATATTTATTTAAATCCTAAAGTATCTGATTTGATGCCGCGCGAATCTTGGCGCAGATCGACGGCGCTGGGTTATCGTCCCCGATGAGCCAACGGCCAGGATTGCTTCTTCCTGTGCCGACTTCAAGCGTCTGCCGCCGGCCACCCAGTCCCTTCCCCGGCCGGCCACCGCCACCATCACCTCCGTTGAGGTGGTGGCTATCGCCAGACGACGGCACAGCCGCCGGAGGGGCGGATTCCGGCGATCCAACCAATAAAATTTTCGGCCGAAAGCCATGAATTTTGCGAATTGGATCGGGCTCAATTGTGCCCGAACCTTGGCCCTAATGAAACCTAAGATCTACCCATGAGAAAAGAGGAGGAGGAGGACCTTGTTGGCGGCCTGGAGACGAGCGGATCTGCGGGTTGACATGGTGGTGGCGCCGCCGATCGGAATTCTGCAATCTCCCAGTAAACTCGCCGGATTTCTTCAGTTAAGGATTGGGAAATTCTTCTCCAAGCTCACTGATGATGTTTAAAACATCAGAGGGGGAGAAGAATGGAAGAAACTGCCATGGCCATCATGGCCATTAAAGGCTTGTTTCGGCCATGATGGTGGAGGCTGTAACAGCCCCTTGACAGCCAGGAAAACGGCTGGAAACTCCTCCCCTTCACTGGAGGAGATGAATGTTGCCATCAATGGGGACCATTGGCCTTTCCTTGGCCAATCTCCTCCTTCAACTCTCTTTCCCCTTTTCTCTCTCCTCCATTAGTATGGAATGAAGCTTTCTCTCTCTTTCCTAGTCACCAAAGCTGACCATGCTGACTCCCCAGCCTATTGGCAGCCCTTTCCACCCATAATATTTCATTATATTGTGGTTAACTTAAAAGGAAAAAGGGGTTGAGCTTGGGTTGACCCCCCCCCCCCTTTGCTAGGTTAATAATGTTGTGATGGGGTCATGGAGTCATGGATCATCCTGGGAAGGCCAACATGGTGGCAGATGCTCTGAGCGAGAGAGCGACTACTTCAGGAGCAGGGCCTCACCTGATGGCTATGGAGTTGGTATAGAGGTTGGAGGAGATGCAGATATCTCTGGTATCCGTGGATGATCCAGATCTATATGAGGAATTCCTGGAGTCGATGATTACCACCAACGATATTTGGGATCGCATCAGGGACGGGAAGAGGATGGATGCGATGATAGAGGCGATATTCGGGTCCTTGGAGGATGGTACGACATGGGATTACTCTTTGAGAGATGGCCTGCTATGCTTTAAAGGCAGGATTTATATATCAGCAGCAGGCCAAATTTGGGAGTATATCATGATGGAGGCACACTACAGCAGATATTTAGTGTACCCAGGGATCATGAAGATGGTAGCGCATCTGAAGAGGACATTGTATAGGTCGGGCATGAATAAGGACCTTATATACTTTATGACGCATTGCGAGGCTTGCAGCTTGTAAAGGCGGAGTGCAAGAGTCCAGCAAGATTTTTACTGCCACTTATGGTGCTGGAGTGGAAGTTTGAGGACATAGCCATGGATTTTATACATGGGCTATGTAACACCCCAAATCCAAAATTTGGGTTCAGGTTGGGCGACAAGGACTGGGACACGGGCGTGTCCCAAGGCATGTCCTGCTCGGTTGAGCAGCTTGTCAAGTACTCGACGAAATGTACTCGACGAAGTTCTCGAGAGGGAACACGCCCTGTGACACGGGCGTATCTGAGGGCGTGTCCGAGCCATGTCCTCCTCTGTTCGACAAACTTCTCGAATGGTTGAAGAAATGCACTCGAGGCAGTGAACACGCCATGTTTTGGTTAACACGGGCATGTCAACATCGACACGGGCGTGTCGTGAACCAGTGCTCTCTTTGGGTTGTTCTTGGTCCTATGTTGATTGAGGATGTAACACCCCCTATCTGTCGCATAGCATATAGCAGTAGGCTCGACCGGGGCCCGACGCAATATACCACAGCAGACCCGGCAGTTACTCAATGGAAACCATCCAACCAATAACCAACGTCCAACACAGAGTCATTCTAGCGGAAGCAATTTAAAGTTACAAATTAAAGAACCCAGCATAAGCATGAATGTCCTCTACTCAAACCAATAGGAATGAAGGTACAATACACAAGTACACCAGCCTTATGGACTTACAAAATGTTTACTCAAATATAAGTGTTTTCAAAACTTTGGCACGCAGGCCGGTCATACACGAGAGTAAAAGAAAACACTCAAAATTAGGCCTTCGAGGGCCGACTCAGCAACTTGGGCTTTAGCCCGTTATTTAGCACTTGGCTCCGCATCACCGGAGCAACAAACCAATGCACGGTGGCAAACAAAGGCAACGGTCAGCTATGCTGACCAAATTATAATGATCCCGCCCCCAAACTCGGGGCGGCGATGCTCCTTACCTATACTTTGTTAGCATAATCAAGCAGTATAGTGAATAGGCACTTCATCACAGGCGTAGGAACACACAGCCACACACCCCATTCTCTCAGGGCACATTCTCGGTGAACACGGTCAAAGTCCACTGACTCACCACTGCCCCGTGTACGACAATAACTCGTGAGCATTTGGTCTTTCTGGGCACTTCCTAAGACCCTCCATCTATGCCAACGACAAGTACCAAGAATCTTCAGGTCTCTTTAACAGAACGCCATAGAGCGGGTACAGTTCCTCCTGACCCGTTGCTCACGCCGCAACATCAATTTAAGCCATATATGTGGGTCAAACTTCCCCGAGTCCCAATACGATCACACACTTCACATAACCCAGTTATGTGCAAGTTGGATCCCAGGCCACCATGTTGACAGAATCACGCATCTGCCCATTTATGCGGGTGCACCTTGCAGTTAGTCCCCAAGGCTCCCTATTGCAATCTACCGCGTAGAAAACCCTAAAAATAACCATACGCGTGGAGTCTTCTTCGGCCATTCATGCAATACAACATCACCGATCCAGACTAACTTATCCGGGTAGGCTTCACACATCATGCCTATATTCGTTCTCGATTACGGACTCTACAAGTACACAATGGGGACTATTCATGTCTACCCAAAGGAACGCCTCGACTCACCACAAACTCGTGAGAGCGGGCTTCCCATGCAAAGTAAAAGAGGACTTCACATGTACTAGGATGAGAATCATTACCCTAGTGTTTTTTCTTGGCACCATGGAAATCTATATGGATGAAAAGCACCGCACTCTCCTTGCCTCCGTAGATCCGAAGTCGGCTCACGATTTAGAGCTCTGAAGCTCCGCTGGTGATCGGATCTTGCCTTCCTTCTTCCTCCTTGCTCTCCCCTCTCTCTAGATCTTAGAAAGAGAACAAGTAATAGAAATGAGGGATTTGAAGCCCTAATCCAGAGTATATCCCATCAGGAACAACACCCAGCCGTCGGATCCCAAAATAATAAAATGAACGTCCACGATCCGGGCTTGAAATGCAAATTTTGGGCCGAACACGACCTGTGACACGCCCATGTCCAGGGTCGTGTTCCACATTCGCCATCGAATTCGACGCATCCCGAAAAGTACACAGGCACCTGACACGCCTGTGTCGAGCCTGACACACCCGTGTCGACCAGTACACGACTTTGTTCTCGGCCGTGTTCTCCCATCGACACAGGTCCATGATTTTCCCGCAAGGGATACAGGTACTCGACACGCCCGTGTCTACCCGACACGGCCCGTGTCCCGACCCGTGTAACAAACACACCACAACCCGGCTATAACTTGTGAAGGACACGGCCTGTGACACGGCCGTGCCGCAGGCCGTGTTCGCTGCTTGACGATCGTCGACTCCAAAATTCATGGACCTCTCATCCAGATCGTCGACCCGAGCACGACACGCCCTGGGACACGCCCGTGTCCCAGGCCGTGTGCCCCCTGCAAAGTTCCAAAATTGGCCAAAAATGCCACCCGTCGCTCTTTTGAGTTTCGAGGCATTACAACTCTCTCCCTCTTAAAATAATATCGCCCTGAAATTATAAAAAGGGAAATAAAGTACAAAACTAAAATGGTACCTGTGTGGAATAACTCCGGGTACTCCTCAAGCATGGTCTGCTCTTGCTCACAAGAGAGCTCTTCCCGACCGAAATTTTCCCAATGGACCTGACCATCTTGATCTATTTGTTGCATAGCCGCTTGACTTCCGAGTCCTCAATACGTACAGGCTTGACCTTCGTCGTCAACCCATTATCGACGGGCACTTGATCGACCTCAATCACTTGCGTAGGCTCTTGCACCACCTTCCGCAGCACCGATATGTGGAATACATCGTGTAGACCACTAAGCTCCACTGATAGCCTCAATCGATAAGCTGCTTCGCCAATCAGCTCCAGAACCTCAAACGGTCCAAGGTACCTCGGGCTTAGCTTCTTCAAGAGCCGTACCCGCGAGACACCATTGAAATGCTTGATCTTAAAGTACACCCAGTCACCGACAGCGAACTCTATGTTCCTGTGCTTGGCATTATAGTACATAGCCTGGCGGTCCTGAGCGATTAGCAACCTCTTCCGAATCGTTCGAACCAACGACGTATCATCTTCCACCTCTTGGTGCTTGTACAACTTTGACTCACCCTTTTCCAACTAGGACAACGGCGTGCGGCATCTTCTACCATAAAGGGCCTCGAAGGGCTCCATTTGAATAATCACCTGGTAGCTATTGTTGTGCGCGAACGCCACCAAGTATAGGTGATATTCCCACTGCTTCCTGAAGTCCAGGACGCACATGCAAAGAATGTCTTCCATCGTCCTATTGACCCTCTCGGTCTGCCCATCCATATGCGGATGAAAGGGTGTGCTGAAACTCAACTTCGTTCCCAACATCTGCTGCACCAGCCTCCAATCGTTGGACGTGAACCGCCCATCCCAATCACTCACGATGCTGCGGGGCACAACGTGAAGCCGAAAAATGTTATCCACGTATAACTTGGCCAATTTCTCTACGGGATCATCCTTCTCATGCGAAATAAAGTGCGACACCTTCGTCAGACGATCTACGACCACCCAAATGGCATCGTTCCCCTTTTGCGACCTTGGCAACATGTGCACAAAGTCCATAGTGATGTCGTCGAACTTCCACTCCGGAATAGGCAAGGACTTCAAGAATCCTCCCGATTTTTGGCACTCCGCCTTCACCAAGGCGCAAGTTTGACACTCACTACATACAGTGCCACATCCTTCTTCAGTCCTGGACACCAGAACAATTTATCCACATCGCGGTACATATTCGTGCTCCCTGGGTGAATCGAGTACTTGGTATGATGCGCCGCGTACAATAATTCCACCCGCAAATTTCCCACATTCGGGACGCACAGATGACCATCCTTCCAAAACAATCCATCCTCAACAACCAATTGGGAATTTGTCCCAAAAAAAGCCTCTATCATGAGTTGCTTCATGCGGACATCCATATCCAAAGCCTGCTGAATCCGATCAGTCAGGTCACACTGAACTTCAGTCCAGTTCAATAGTGCTTCAACACTTGACTTCTTGTCTACGCAAGAGATCTCCAACACCTCCAACTCCCGAACCAACCGCTCGTCATGGACCGTCAGCCAATTGGCTTAAGCTGGGGCCCTGCGACTCAATGCGTCCGCACCCGCATCACCTTTCCCAGTCACATAATGGATCTTGAACGTGTAGTCCCCCAGGAACTCCATCCATCTCCCCAGTCGCATGTTTAGATCTTTCTGATCCAACAAGTATTTCAGGCTCTTATGGTCGGTATAGATATTGACCTTCACCGCATATAAGTAGTGCCTCCACAGCTTCAAGGCAAAAATCACGGCTGCTAACTTCAAGTCATGGAACAGATAATTCCACCCGTGCACTTTCAGTTGTCTCGAGACATACGCTATCACACTTCTGTGCTGGAGTAGAACACAGCCAAATCCACTGCCCGAAGCATCGTTGTAGATCTCAAAACCTTCGATCCCACTCGGCGAACTCAGCAATGACGCCATGGTCAACCGACACTTCAACTCCTCAAAAGCTCGCGCGCACTCCGGCGTCCAAACGAACTTCTGCTCCTTCCTCGTCAAATTCACGAGGGGTAATGCTATCCGCGAGAAGTTCTCCACGAAGCGCCTGTAATAGCCGGCAATCCCCAGAAAACTCCGGACTTCTGCTACTGTAGACAGCACAAGCCACTCTCGTATCACAACAATCTTCACCAGATCCACCGCAATGCCCTCTCCCCTTACTATATGACCAAGGAACGCCATTGAGGATAACCAAAACTGGCATTTGAAGAACTTGGCGTACAGTTGATTCCTCAGCGTCTATAACACCAAATATAGATGCTTGAAGTGATCATCCTCATATTGTGAGCACACCAATATATCGTCGATGAAGACGATCATAAAATGGTCCAAGTACTCCCTAAAAGTCTTGTTCATCAAATCCATGAACACCGACGGTGCATTAGTTAGCCCAAACAGCATGACCGTAAACTTGTAATGCACGTATCTCGTACTGAATGTTGTTTTAGGGATATCACTCTCTCTTATTCTCAACTGATAGTAACCGGACTTAAGGTCCAATTTTGAGTACACCGTCGACCCGACTAACTGATCAAATAGATCATCAATCCTTGTGATCGGGTACTTGTTCTTTTCCGTTAGCTTGTTTAGCTCTTGATAATAGATATATAGTCTCAAGCTTCCGTCCTTCTTCTTAACAAAGAGGACTGGTGCGCTCCAAGGCGACGAACTTGGATGCACATAGCATTGCTCCAACAACTCTTGAAGTTTCACCTACAGCTCTGTCATTTCCTTAGGCGCTAGCTGATACAGAGAGCGTGACACTGGTTTCGTACCTGGAAATAGCTCAATCGTGAAGTATATCTCCCATTGAGGCGGGGCTCCAGGAAGATCTGCATGGAACACATCAAGGTACTCAACTACCAATAAAATAGTATCCATCGTAGGATTAGGCTTTGCAACCTCCACTAGCATAAAGAACAGCTCTGCACCAGCATGAACCGCCTTCACCACCTGAAGAGCAGACATCAAAGTCTTGCTCGACCCTTTCAAGCCCGTAAAAGTCGTCTCACGACCTGTTCCCAACTTGATTTCCTTACGATTGCGATCAATGTATGCTTGCTGCTACGAGAGCCAGTCCATACCCAAGATCACGTAGAACTCCCCTAACGGTAGTAACGACACTTGCAAGTCAAACTCTTGACTATCACTCCATACCTAAGCATAACAGATTCTATCCTCGAGAAGGACAAAAGGGACTGCGAAGCTCCGAAATCGAACGATGCACTCGCCGGATAACCACAAAGCGAAACAAAGCCTATTCAAGAAACATTAAGCTAACATGCGCCAAGTAAACAGTATTTAAAGCTAACTTGCTATAAATTTAAACCGTACCTGTCACCATGCCCGCTTGCATTATGGCCTCCTGCTGGCCAAGATTATACTCTCTAGGTTGAGCATAATGGGATCTGATTAACTCCACCGCCTTGCCCTTTTCCTCATAGGTTTTTCACGACTTCAACTTAGACTTTGGTCGTCCACCCTGGCACTCACGGGCATAATGCCTCGGCTTCCCATGGCTGTAACATGCACCCGGGGTTTGACCCGTAGTCGCCCTAGAAGCACAAGAAGAAGGAGATGGACCCGAAGTCCTAGCCTTCTTATACCACCTACAGTACGCAGACATTGAGAAATTCGGCATTTTGAACACTGTTTCCTTTTCACAAGAGTCGTCAACTGCTCCTGGCATAGCTTCTTTGCCTTCTTAGCACCATCCCGACAATCTCGGACAGGGTACTCTTTCTTGCCACAAGAATGACAGTTGTAAGTGATTTTGTTAGTTGATGATCTAGCCCCCTTTTTCAGCGTTTTGCGGGATGCAGCTCTCATCGGACTTGTAGAGTTCGACACCATGCTCAATGGCATCTGGTGAGTCTTCCTCAAATCTACTTCCAAAGATCTAGCCAACTCCACCAAGGCTCGGAATCCCAATAACTTTGGTCCTAACAGTAGAATTCGCAGCTCGCCACGCAGACCAATATAAAATCTATCGACTATAGACTGCTTGTTCTCCAGCTCAAAGCATGGGTAGCGACTTATCAAAAGAAACGCCTGTAAATACTCATCAATTGAGTGCGTCTCCTGCACTAAGGACATATTCAACTGTTGACCTGATGGCCTTCTCAATGTCATTTGATCCAACACACCACCCGACATTGAAGCCATCTCAGGGACAAAGGGTTTCACATTGCTTCCCTGCTGTGTATTAGTCACAGCGAACACCGCTTCAACGATCCTTCTTATGGTTTCAAATGAAGGAGGGGTCTCGAGCACGTCACTGCATGCACTGTATACCTCAAAACGCGAGTGTTCTGACGGCCTTCCATAACTCCAGGTCACCTATAGTCGTACAAAGCACCATTACGAGACAAAAAAAAATTGCAAAAAGCAATTATAGGAACACGCAGGTTCCTCAAACACGTGTATTTTCATTCCTAAGTGGACATTCATGGGTTCTTTTGATGTTATAACGATGACGCACACACATGTGTTCACCACCCCTTAAAAAGAATTCGTCCACGAATTCATTTAAGCATGACCGAAAATAGTAGTCTGATACCAAATTGTAACACCCCTATCTATCGCATAGCACATAGTAGTAGGTCCGGCCGGGGCCCGTCGCCATATACCACAGATTGACTAGGCGGTTACTCAATGGAAACCATCCAACTAATAACCAACGTCCTACACATAGTCATTCTAGCGGAAGCAATTTAAAGTTACAAATTAAAGAACCCAGAAATAAGCATGAATGTCCACTACTCAAACCAACAGGAATGAAGGTACAATACATAAGTACATCGTCCTTATGGCCTTACAAAATGTTTACTCAAATATAAATGTTTTCCAAACTTCAGCACGCAGGCCCGTCATACATGAGAGTAAAAGAAAACACTCAAAATTAGGCCTTTGATGGCCAGATCAGCAACTTGGGCTTTAGCCCGTTATTTAGCACTTGGCTTTATAGCACTTACAAGCAACAAACCACTGCACGGTGGCAAACAAAGGCAACGGTCAGCGATGCTGACCAAATTATAACGATCCCGCCCCCAAACTCGGGGCTGCGATGCTCCTTCCCTACACTTTGTTAGCATAATCAAGCGGTATAGTGAATAGACACTTCATCACAGGCGTAGGCACACACGGCCACACACCCCGTGCTCTCAGGGCACATTCTCGGTGAACACGGTCAAAGTCCACTAACTCACCACCGCCCTGTGGATGGCAATAAGTCGTGAGCATTTGGTCATTTTGGCCACTGCCTAAGACCCTCCATCTATGACAATGGTAAGTGCCAAGTACCTTTAGGTCTCTTTAACCGAACCACATAGAGCGGGTACAGTTCTGCCTGACCCGTTGCTCACACTGCAACGTCAATTTAAGCCATATGCGTGGGTCAAACTACCCCGAGTCCCAATACGATCACACACTTCACATAATCTAGTTATGTGCAAATTGGCTCCTAGGCCACCATGTTGGCAGAATCACGCATCTGCCCAGTTTTCCGGGTGCACCTTGGAGTTAGTCTACAAGGCTCCATGTTGCAATCTACTGCGTAGAAAACCCGAAAAACAACCATGCGCGCGGACTCTTCTTCCGGCCATTCACGCAATGCAACATCCCCGATCCAGACTAACTTGTTCGGGCAGGCTTCACACATCATGCCTATATCAGTTCTCGATTATGAACTCTACAAGTACACAACGGGGACTATTCATGTCTACCCAAAGGAATGCCTCGACTAACTGCAAACTCGCGAGAGCGGGCTTCCTATTCAAAGGAAAAGAGGACTTCACATGTCCTAGGTTTAGAATCGTTACCCTAGATTTTTTCGTTGGAGCCTTGGAAATCTATGCGGATGAAAAGCACCGCACTCTCCTTGCCTCCGTAGATCCGAAGCTGGCTCGCGATTTAGAGCTCTGAAGCTCCGCCGGTGACCGGATCTTGCCTTCCTTCCTTCTCCTTGCTCTCCCCTCTCTCTAGATCTTAGAAAGAGAATAAGTAATGGAAATGAGGGATTTGAAGCCCTAATCCTGGTTATATCCCATCAAGAACAACCCCCAGCCGTCGGATCCCAAAATAATAAAAAGAACGGCCACGATCCGGGCTTGAAATGCAAAATCTGGGCCGAACACGGCCTGTGACACACCCGTGTCGAGGGTCGTCTTCCCCATTCGCCATCAAATTCGACGCATCCTGAGAAGTACACGGGCACCCAACACACCCGTATCGAGCCTGACACACCCGTGTCGACCAGTACAGAGTCGTGTTCCCGGCCGTGTTCTCCCATCGACACAGGTCCAAGATTATTCTACAACGGACACGGGTACTCGACATGCCCGTGTCGAATTTGACACGCCCGTGTCTACCCGACACGGCCCGTGTCTACCCGACACGGCCCGTGTCCCGACCCATTTAACAAACACGCCACAGCCTGGCTATAACCCGTGAAGGACACAACATGTGACACGCCCATGTCTCAGGCCGTGTTCGCTGCTCGACGATCGTTGAATCCAAAATTCGTCAACCTCTCTGCAAGATCGTCGACCCGAGCATGACACGCCCTAGGACATGCCCGTATCCCAGGCTGTGTGCCCCCTACCAAGTTCCAAACTTGGCCCGAAATGCTACCCGCCGCTCTTTTGAGTTTCGGGGCGTTATAGAGGAACATGTCATGCCACACGGGCGTGTATTGAGTGACACGGGCATGTCAGCCATGTGACACGGGCGTGTCACATGGTTTTATCTAGTTTTGGATAAGGCAGTTCGTGCGTCACTTAAGGGACACGGCCTGTGACATGGGCGTGTCACAGGGTATGTCAGCCCAGAAATAGACATTTCTAGGCAAATCGTGGCCGTTTATTTCCTTCAACTTGGATCCAAGGGTCCACGCCCTTCCCTATTGGCATAAGGATGGGAGTTGATGGATAATCTCCATTCATCTTTAATCTTTTCTCTTTTTCAAAGAAGTGGGGAGAAGGGAGAGCAAGGAAGGAAGGGGAGAAGGAAACCGGCTGCCAAAGGAGCTTCGGAGTTTCGAATTGAGATCCGAGTTCAGATTCGTGGAGGCAAGGCCATGGCGGTGATTTCCATCTGGCTAGTTCATGGATCCAAAGCGACCGTCAAGGGTAACGATCTCCTTCTTGGACAAGCGAAGTCCTACTTTATGCAAAAGCATGAAATCCTCCACCGAGCGGTGGACAACGTAAGCGATTCCAAGTTGAGTCTACATCTAGAGTCGGAAGTGTGCAGTACGGCATAGACATGCTGTGTGAAGCCCATCCAGACCGTTAGTTTGGATTGTTGATGTTGATATTATGATCTAGAGAAGACTCTGTGTATTGTGTGGATGCTTATAGCATGTGATTACCTAGGAAGCTTGAGATGAGCCCCTGAATTGTGTGTGTGCTGAATTAGAAAGCGGCTCTGTGAGGGCTGTGTGTAGAGCAGGAAAGGGAAGGCTGACCCGTGTCCTGCGCTACTGATGAATTGAGCAACGATAAAAGGCTGACCTGCACCTGTGTTGTATCATCGATTAGTGGAAATACATCGGCGGATGCAGCCCCGACCCAGCTTGCTGCACCACAATGGTGGGTCGATCTAGATGCGATCTAAATGCTCAAGTTTACTGCGAGGTTAGCACTTCTGAGTCGGATGGGCAGAATGTCCCAAGCATGCGTGTTGGCAGACTAGGACCGTCCAACCAACATGATAAAAACCTCTGCTCGGTGGTGTTACCAAGGAGTCCGGCCCACCGTAATGTGCCCAGAGTGCACGGAGCGTCTGGCGGATGCGGGAGCTTGTGATATTGTTGTCATAATTATTAGGATAGATATATGCTATGATTGTAGTGCATACAGGGAAGGAACCAATGCCCCATGTAAGGGTTAGGGTTGTTATAATTGGTCAGCTAATGCTAACCATTGCTTCGTTTATAACTCTTGGGGTGGATGTCTAACTGTAGGTGCTGACGGGTTGAATTATATTGAGAGGATTGAAGCACTTGCTAGTTAAAGGCCCTTGAAGACCTTGCGAAGTCTTGAATTTCATGTGTGGGCGGCCTGCATTCCGATGTCTGAAGCTATATATGTGTAAAGAGAAACTTGTAAGGCCTTAAGGCCATGAGTGTTGTGTACTTGTATACATTCCTGGTGACATATATAAATGTGTACTTTATATATTGAGTGGACATTCATTCTGTTGAGTTCTTACAACTTAAAATGCTTTCGCTAGAATGCTCTGAGCTAGGACGCGAGTAAAACGTGATTTTTATATTCATACGTAATTCTGTCGTTTATTTGTTAAATATGGCGTGGGGCCACAGCCGGACCCAATGTAACATTCTATATGACGAATGAAGGTGTTACAGGCTACCCCGATCTCACGCGGGGAATGATTCGATTAGGTTGATCGTCGATAGATAGACGAAGGTGGCCCGATTTATTCGAAATGCGAAGGACGCTCTGGTTAGTGTTCTAGTGTGGAGGTTCGTCTATCAGTTTATCTGTTAACATGGAGTGCCTAGAACAATCTTGTCAGATCGGGATGTATGATTTACATCCAAGGAATGGAGGTCGGTTCTTGATTATCTGGTCTCACGGTTGACATTCAGCACAACTTTCCACCCTCAGAAAGTTGGGCAGACGGAGTGCACTAATCAGACACTAGAGGATCTTTTGCTATTGGGTATTGTATCCACAATGTACCTGATTTGACGAAGCTCCTGGACAAGCTAAGGTGAATAGACTATGTATTTGATAAACCTTTTCTAGTTGTGCTTGTAGTTTTTCCACGCTAAGTGCACACCAATGTCAGGGTGCAGTAGGTCAATATACACGGGTCTGCACGACGTAATCCCTCGTTGAGCAGATCAGTGTGTTGGCCTACGTGTACTCTCTCTATTGGAGTGCACTTATTTTCAAGCACAGGGCCGCTCATATGCAAGAGAAGACAAGGAGCATGGAGGGTCAAGGAGCAGCTCCTAGGTGGAAGACGAGAAATCGTCCAAGGCAAATTCGACGAGAATCACCAAGTGATTCTCGCCGAATCGGCGAGAATCACTTGGTGATTCTCGCCGAATCGACGAGAATCATCAGTGATTCTCGCCGACTTCTTCTGGCCATCTCAAAATGGTGCCAAGTAAGATTCGGCGAGAATCACTTGTAATTCCCGCCGAACCAGTGGTCAAGCAGCCCATGAACACAAAGTCCAATTCGTTGAGAATCGACAAGAGATTCGACGAGAATCACAAATGACTCTCGACGAATCGTCGAGAATCACTTGGTGATTCTCGCCGATTCGTCGAGAATCGTCTGCGATTCTCGCCGATTTTGACTTGGCGTTTTCTCAGCTTATTCCCTGAACCGGATTCTGCCGCTGTTTAAAATCTGGACCGGGATTTGGGGACTATCTCTGTGGGTCCCACAAACGGTCTTATTGGGGGTAGCTACAGTATAAATACCTGGGTATCTTGAACAGTAAAAAGACACAGAAAAATACGCGAGCTCACGGAAACCCTAAAATCGCGAAATCCTTCCGCCGCCTCCGTCGCCGCTCGCGCAAGTCCGTCGCCACCGATAGATCTTCTTCCCTATCTCCGGCGACAGTAGCTTAGCAAGGCTCGAGTCTCACGCGTCTATCCAGAGATCCCTTGTCTCTCGATTTGTTGATCGGAAACACTTCCCATCCGAATCGATCGAGACGACCGATCCTCGTGTGACCGTTGGTAGACCGAGCTTGCTTCGCAACGAAGTTTGGATCTCCAAGTTCAGCAGCTGCTCTTCTTCGTAGCCGCCGATCCCGAAGCTAGCCGCCGCTCGTGTGCCGCCGCCGGTTCCGGGGAGATCTTCTCCAAGCAAGACCAAGGTCGTAGACTCTTCATCGACTTCAAGAACACGTCGTCGACCAAAGAGGAACACCGGTGTCTCCAAGAGAAGTTTGTATCACGTGTACATTCTACTTTTATTTTATTGTAAAGGAACTTTTGTTCCGCGGTGTAAGGGTTGGGTGCAACCCGATTTGTGGGAGTGTTGACTCTCACGTGTGGAAGGGCTCCTTCCGTTAGTGAAGGGATTGGATTTCAATCCCGTTGGAGAAGTGACCGAGTCGTCCCTTGTTGGGGCGATAGGTCGAAGGGGGAAAGTGGATGTACCCAAGTCGGGGAACCACTATAAATTTGCTGTGTATTCTGTGTTCTGTGTTTGTTGCTTTTATTGTGCAGGTACATCTGTGAATTCCGCAAAAGAACCACACGTCACCTATTCCCCCCCCCCCCATAGGTGCACATAGCCGACACTAGGTGGACTTTCAAGTGGTATCAGAGCCAGGTTCCTCAACAAAAAGGCTAACACCTTGAGGTGAATCCTGCCACTAGTGTCAACAAGGAGACATACATCTACCATGGACGGACTCAAGTACTCCGGCAAAATCCCAGTATGCAACAGACTCAACTTTCCTATCTGGAAGGAAAGAATCAGGTTCTACATGGAAGCAGTGGACCCTCGACTGTTCATGATCGTGCTGGAGGGACCTTATGTCCCCACTAAGGCCTCCACCATTGATCCCACCAAGAAAGTGCCGAAAACACTCTCTGAAATGGACAAGGATGAGATGGTTCTAGTGGGCCTTGACATGAAGGCTAGAAACATCCTGGTCAGTGCAGTTGATGACTCGATGATGCAAAACTTCAGCAACTGCAAGACAGCTCAGGAGATATGGCAGTGTCTGATCATTCTGATGGAGGGCACAGATGAAGTAAGGGATGATCGGAGATCCCTCCTGAACCAGAAGTATGAGGCTTTCCGGCAAGGGCCTAAGGAAGAGATCGGAGTCACATACGAGAACTTCCTGAAGATTGTCAACGCCCTCAAGGGCTATGGAAGAGTGTTCACCAATGGTGAACTCAATGACAAATTCCTTAGGTCCCTGACTAAGGAATGGGACACAAAGATCTGCGCCATCAGAGAATTTGGCAGACTAGCAGAAACTGATCCTCAAATCCTGTTCGGGAAGCTGATGTCCTATGAACTTCAGCTGAACACCAGGAAGGTAGAGGAAGAAGCAGAGAAGGCTGCTGCAAAAGAAAAGACTGTGGCCCTAAAAGCCAGTCACTCCAGAAAAGGGAAGGGTGCGGTGTCCTACCATGCTAGAAATAAGGAAGAAGAGGAGGACTCCGATCCATGCTCCTCCAGCTCAGAACTGTCGGAAGAGGATTTCTCCCTCATCACTCGAGAGTTCAAGAAATTCCTCAAGATGAGGAATCAAAGAAAGAGAGACGGCTCCTCTTCCAGACATCAGAAGAAAAACTACTCTTCTGACAGGTATGCATCTAAACCTAACAAACACCGTTCTTCTGATATTATTTGCTTTGGATGCAATAAGCCAGGTCACGTTGTGGCCGACTGCAATCAAAGCAAAAGAGATAAAGGGAAAGGAGAGGAGCTCATATCCTCCAGAGATAAGAAGAAGGAGCGGAGCTATATCGCCAGAAGGCCAAAGACACTAAGTGAGTCTGATTCTTCAGACTCCAGTGATGATGAAGAAGCCTACTTCGGGCTGGTGGGTCGATCGGACTCAGAAGGAGAATGCCCCCCATTCACTGGGAAGGTAAAAACTCACACCCCTCTTTCCGATTCCGACTCTGATCCTGAGTCTCAGGATGATGAACCTGAGGATGGCCCTTCGGCCCGTGAAGCTGAGCTCCTCGACAAGTATGAGCTTCTGCTCAACACTTTTGACGAGTGCCGCAAGAGACTGAAGGCTGAGAAGAAGGAAGTAAGATTCCTTAAGGGTGAGTGTGTATCCCTAAGGGAAGAGGTCACTAGCTTGATCTCTCTCAGACAGGAGCACATTGACCTAACTTCAAAGCACTCAGAGTCTTTGAAGCTCCTTGATCTCAAGCAGGAGGAAGTCAACAGATTGGAAGAACTACTTGCGGCAGAAAGGAAGATCGTACAGAGCTTCTCTATGCCTAAAACAGTGCTTCCAGTCGTTGACACCTTCTCTGCTCAGGCCAAAGGAGCTGGCTTGGGGCATGTTGGGGCATCTGGTTCTTCATCTCGGAGAAACAAGAACCAGAGGAAGAATAAGGCCGCCAAGAAGGCCTCTGCTGATGAAAAGGGGAAGGCTCCTCTTAGTCCTGTTGCATTCAGAAAGCCTGGCTTTCCTTGCAACCAACATGACTTTGAGTCAACATATGGGCATCATTTCCGCCCTCGGTTGCAAAGCCTAAGAGCCGGTATGAAGGTTGGAACTTCCCCCGGAACTTTGGGGAGAGTGCCTTCAAGGCACCTTATGAGGAGATCCACATAGGAAGTTATGGTCCGTTCTCTAGCGGCCATAATGGAAAGCAGGCGCCAAAAGTCAAGCCTGTTATTCAGAAGGTGACAACGTCATGTGACTGCCATCACCATGAGGCCTCCACCTCCAGATCCAAGGCCCCAGCTGTACCCGCTGTTCCCAGGGTAAGGCAGGAGCCTCGGAAGAGATACAACAGGTTCGACTGTTGGTGCTGTGGCAAAGTCGGTCACTTTGCCGTGGATTGCTGGTTTAATCCAAGGAACTACGAGACTCCCCATGTTAACAATGCGAGACCGACCACTCGTAGGGTTAACCAACTGAGGGGGAGTGTGCTAACCAGGAATCTAGGACCCAAGTTCGATTGGGTTCCTAAGGCAAATTAATTTTGTTTTGCAGGAATGTCCAAAGGCCACCAAAACGCCAATCTGGTATTTGGACAGTGGATGCTCCCGGCATATGACCGGGACAAGAAGCCTGCTGCGTGATTACACTCCAGTCGAGAATGGACCCAAAGTCATCTTTGGAGGGTCAGATCGAGGAGTCACCAGAGGTTATGGTATGATTTCCAACGGTATAATCTCTATCACCGACGTGGCTTATGTTGAAGGGTTAAACCATAACCTGATCAGTGTAAGTCAGTTATGTGATAAAGGTTATGACGTTAAGTTCTGCAAGGATAAATGTCTGATAATTTCACGTACCTCCTCTGAGACGGTATTATCAGGCATTAGGAGCAGAAATATCTTCTGCTTAGATTTTCTTAGTATAGATTCATCTACCCCCGTATGCCTTGTGGCAACAGGCAGTGCTTCTCTTTGTGAACAGTGGCACAAGAGATTGGCACATATTAATTATAAGACAATTAGTATGCTATTTTCTAAGAATTTAGTAAGAGATGCTCCCAGTATCAAGTGCATCAAGGATAGCCCCTGTCATGCATGTCAGATGGGCAAACAGACCCGGGCTACCTTTAGGAGCATTGCAGACAAAGACTCTTCCCGATGTCTTTACCTGCTACATATGGACTTGTTTGGCCCAATGCAAGTTCATAGCTTGGGAGGCAAGTCATATACGCTAGTGATAGTTGATGATCACTCACGGTTTACATGGGTGTTCTTTTTAAAACGAAAGTCAGATACTTTTGACATCTTCACTAATTTTGTCAAGCAGGTTCAGAACGAATTTAACTGCTCCGTGGTCAAAATCCGAAGTGACCATGGAACAGAATTCGAATCTGGTGCTATGACAGAATTTTGTGAAGAACATGGTATCTTTCATGAGTTTTCCTCCCCGCGCACTCCTCAGCAAAATGGAGTTGCGGAGAGGAGAAATAGAACTCTCATTGAGGCCTGCACGACTATGTTAAAAGATGCTTCTCTCCCGGAATACTTCTGGGCAGAGGGTGTCAACACGGCATGTCATGTACAAAACCGAGCGTTGATCAACAAACATCATCGTAAGACGCCCTACGAGCTACTGAAAGGCAGGAAACCAACCATGTCCTACTTAAGGATCTTTGGTTGCAGATGCTATGTACTAAATAATGGGAAGTATCCGCGTACTAAATTCGGTGAAAAATGCTTCGAAGGCATATTCATGGGATATAGTTCCCATAGTCGGGCATATAGGGTCTTCAATAAGAAAACCTTAGTGGTAGAAGAATCAATAAATGTTGTATTTGATGAAGGAAGCTTGCTTAACAGCAATTCTTCCAGTTGTATTCTTGAAGATGCAGGTGTTAGACTTGACCAGCTGAATCTGGATGAGACCCCTAAAGATGACGCACCCAAGTACGTCAAAGTTTCCACCTCCACGTCATCTGAAAATGTTGAAGATCAAGATGGAACAAATCTTTTAGAAGAACGAGAAGCACAAGAAGTAGCTGAAGCTCCCGACGCCAGACTTCTAGAGCTCCGTCACGCGAGGGATCATCCTAGAGAACAGATCATCGGAGATCCTCGTGTAGGCGTCAGAACTCGAAGAGGTACAACTAACGAAGTACTGCATCTCAGCTTCCTGTCTCAGGTTGAGCCAAAGAAGTTCGATGAGGCGAACAAAGATGCGGCATGGATTCTGGCCATGCAAGAGGAACTACATCAATTCGAACGTTGCAAGGTTTGGACGCTGGCTCCCAGACCATACAAGCAGAATGTCATTGGCACGAAGTGGATTTTCAGAAACAAGCTGGATGAACGTGGTGTCATCATAAAGAACAAGGCCAGGCTGGTGGCTCAAGGCTATAGACAGGAGGAAGGGATTGACTTCGACCAAACCTTCGCACCAGTCGCAAGGCTCGAGGCAATCCGGTTGTTCCTGGCATATGCTTCACACAAAGGATTCACTGTCTACCAAATGGATGTAAAATCGGCATTCCTGAATGGAGAACTGAAAGAGGAAGTATACGTCGCTCAACCCCCAGGTTTTGTCGATCCTACTTATCCCAATCACGTTTATTTTCTCAATAAGGCCTTATATGGGTTGAAACAAGCTCCCTGAGCTTGGTATGAGACTTTATCTAGTTTTCTTCTTGAGAACAAGTTCTCCAGAGGCAAAATAGATAAAACATTGTTTCTCAGGGAAGTCAAAGGCAAGATTTTGCTGGTGCAAATCTATGTCGATGACATAATATTCGGCTCAACGGACAACAATCTTTGCAAAAAGTTTTCCAAACTTATGCAAGGAAAGTTTGAAATGAGCAGTATGGGAGAGCTCAAGTATTTCTTAGGCCTTCAAGTGAAACAGTCTGAGGATGGAATCTTCATCTCTCAGACGAAGTTCACAAATGAACTCCTTAAGAAATTCGGTATGGAGAGTGCAACCTCTATGAGGACTCCAATGGGATCCACCATGTCTCTGGATAAGGATGAGAAAGGTAAACCTTTCGATGAAACTAAATACAGAAGCATCATTGGATCCCTGCTCTACCTTACTGCCAGTAGACCGGATATTATGTTCTCCACATGTGTATGTGCCCGATATCAGGTGAACACTAAGGAATCTCACTATGTCGCTGCAAAGCGAATTCTAAGATACCTTAAAGGTACTCCTAATCTTGGCTTGTGGTACCCGAGGAACAATGATGTCGAGCTAATAGGCTTTTCAGATGCTGATTTTGCAGGGAGCAGGGATGACAGGAAAAGCACCTCCGGGACGTGTCAATTCCTCGGCAGGAGGCTTATCTCATGGAACAGCAAGAAACAAATTGCGTTGCAACCTCCACTGCAGAGTCAGAGTATATCTCGGCAGGAAGCTGTTGCGCACAACTTCTTTGGATCAGAAATCAGTTGGCCGACTACAACCTTCAGTTCAAGGAAGTTCCAATGTACTGCGACTCCTCCAGTGCAATTGCCATTGCCAACAATCCGGTGTCGCACAGCCGGACGAAGCATATTGAAGTACGCTACCACTTCATTCGGGAGCACGTGGAGAACAAGGATATCTCTCTCTGTTATGTCCCCACGGACAAGCAGATTGCTGATATATTCACAAAGCCCCTAGACGAGGCCAAGTTCAATCTTTTCAAGACTGAATTGGGAATGCTCAACTATGAGGAGTGAAGACTCCAGAAGCTCCAGGCTAGTGCAAGAACCGAGGGGGAGCAAGGAACTCCGCGTGCGTACAGCTGCAAGAACTGAGGGGGAGCAAAAAGTCAATCGCTACAGACCCCGCTTTGTAGAAGCCGAAAAGGGGGAGATTACCCCTCTCGGGGTCAAGGCTAAGGTGTGGCTCCAGCTTGCTTCCAAGAAAGCGGTATTGGTAAGGGATAACCACACCCAATGTTAAGTTTATGAATTTCATTTGCTTTCACTTTCATTCGCTCCATTCCCCTTAGCTTGTAGGGTTTAGGCTTCTTCAAATAGGGGGAGATTGTTGGGTATTGTATCCACAATGTACCTGATTTGACGAAGCTCCTGGACAAGCTAAGGTGAATAGACTATGTATTTGATAAACCTTTTCTAGTTGTGCTTGTAGTTTTTCCACGCTAAGTGCACACCAATGTCAGGGTGCAGTAGGTTAATATACACGGGTCTGCACGACGTAATCCCTCGTTGAGCAGATCAGTGTGTTGGCCTACGTGTACTCTCTCTATTGGAGTGCACTTATTTTCAAGCACAGGGCCGCTCATATGCAAGAGAAGACAAGGAGCATGGAGGGTCAAGGAGCAGCTCCTAGGTGGAAGACGAGAAATCGTCCAAGGCAAATTCGACGAGAATCACCAAGTGATTCTCGCCGAATCGGCGAGAATCACTTGGTGATTCTCGCCGAATCGACGAGAATCATCAGTGATTCTCGCCGACTTCTTCTGGCCATCTCAAAATGGTGCCAAGTAAGATTCGGCGAGAATCACTTGTAATTCCCGCCGAACCAGTGGTCAAGCAGCCATGAACACAAAGTCCAATTCGTTGAGAATCGACAAGAGATTCGACGAGAATCACAAACGACTCTCGACGAATCGTCGAGAATCACTTGGTGATTCTCGCCGATTCGTCGAGAATCGTCTGCGATTCTCGCCGATTTTGACTTGGCGTTTTCTCAGCTTATTCCCTGAACCGGATTCTGCCGCTGTTTAAAATCTGGACCGGGATTTGGGGGACTATCTCTGTGGGGTCCCACAAACGGTCTTATTGTGGGGGTAGCTACAGTATAAATACTGGGTATCTTGAACAGTAAAAAGACACAGAAAAATACGCGAGCTCACGGAAACCCTAAAATCGCGAAATCCTTCCGCCGCCTCCGTCGCCGCTCGCGCAAGTCCGTCGCCACCGATAGATCTTCTTCCCTATCTCCGGCGACAGTAGCTTAGCAAGGCTCGAGTCTCACGCGTCTATCCAGAGATCCCTTGTCTCTCGATTTGTTGATCGGAAACACTTCCATCCGAATCGATCGAGACGACCGATCCTCGTTGTGACCGTTGGTAGACCGAGCTTGCTTCGCAACGAAGTTTGGATCTCCAAGTTCAGCAGCTGCTTTCTTCGTAGCCGCCGATCCCGAAGCTAGCCGCCGCTCGTGTGCCGCCGCCGGTTCCGGGAGATCTTCTCCAAGAAAGACCAAGGTCGTAGACTCTTCATCGACTTCAAGAAACACGTCGTCGACCAAAGAGGAACACCGGTGTCTCCAAGAGAAGTTTGTATCACGTGTACATTCTACTTTTATTTTATTGTAAAGGAACTTTTGTTCCGCGGTGGTAAGGGTTGGGTGCAACCCGATTTGTGGTTGAGTGTTATCACGTGTGGAAGGGCTCCTTCGTTAGTGAAGGGATTGGATTTCAATCCCGTTGGAGAAGTGACCGAGTCGTCCCAGTTGGGGAGATAGGTCGAAGGGGGAAAGTGGATGTACCCAAGTCGGGGAACCACTATAAATTTGCTGTGTATTCTGTGTTCTGGTTTGTTGCTTTTTATGTGCAGGTACATCTGTGAATTCCGCAAAAGAACCACACGTCACCTTTTCCCCCCCCATAGGTGCACATAGCCGACACTAGGTGGACTTTCATTTGCACCTATGCATATTGGACCGCGACGAGCCCTGGGAGAGACTGCTGTCACTGATTGATTTCTCATACAACAACAACCATCAGTCCAGAATAGGCATGGCCCTTTACGAGGCATTATACGGATAGAGGTGCAGGACCCCACTATCTTGGATCCAGGATGATGATCCAAAGGCTCTCGGCTCAGAGTTCGTGGAGGACACATATGCTCAGGCAAGATTGATTCGGGATAGGATGCTGGAAGACAAGAGCAGGTAGGCCAAATACTACGATGCGCTGCATCGTCAGGTAAAGTTCCAGGCGAGAGACTAGGTTTTCTTAAAGATACGACTGATGCATGGAGTCTCGCGGGTTCGCAGACGGAAGAAGCTCAGTCCGAGATACATGGGTCCTTATAGGATTCTGGAGTGGATTGGCCCCTTGGCTTACAGACTAGAACTACCGCCAGAGTTATCGGTATTGCACGACATCTTCCACATCTCTTCACCTCGGAGGGTTCTACTACCTCCTAAGCAGCTGATTTCCACTACAGATGGCCCAGTGGCCTCAGATCGATCAGTCAGCATGGAGCCGATCAGAATCGATGATACAGCGGTGTGAGTCTTTCGGTGAGAGAAGGTCCCGGTGGTCAATAATATATGGGAGAACCATGGATAGGAGGTGTATACCTGGGAGCCACTAGATCTGATGTAGTAGAGGTACCTGGATCTCTTCGGCTAAGGTGTATATTCAACTTCCTAAGGGATGTTACATTCAGCTACCCACAGTCGAAACCTCGTAGGCCTAACCTGAATTTCGAGGATGATATTTTTATTTTTATTTATTGGGATTTGTAACATCCCATTTTAAACTAGAACCTATAAGGTGGTTGTTCATGACTAGGTCATGACAAAACCCTAGCAAGCTCAAGAGACATATGACCTTCGGCACGAAGGTGAATATCACCATGGTCTGCAAATAGTAATTTCAATCACCATGCCTATGGTTTAACCTTATTGGCTTTAACTTGGTTCCAGGACCCC